>JAGVVM010020791.1:0-12538 GCA_019149425.1 Psidium friedrichsthalianum | reverse complement strand
TTGAAATTTTTGGGGTTTTTTTCCAATTTAGGTTAATATTTTTTTTTTTTACCATTTTAGGTTGGAAATTTTTTTTTTTCCCATTTTGGGTTGCCGCGGCACTCAAAGTGCCGCGCGGGCCCCGCGGCACGGCCGAATTTTTTTTTTTTGGTTTTCTTAATTTTAAACCTTTATTTTATTTAAATTTTGTAATTTTTGACTCGTTTGTAATAATTTCAAATTTATATAAATATTTATATATAATTTTTTCCATTTGAAGCTTATTTTTATAACATAATAATCAATAGTTAATTAATAATTTCATTAATATATATGTAATTAATTTATTGACTATGTAAATTTTCCTTTTCAAATTAATATGTATATAATTAATTTATTAATTTTTCGTTTCAAATATATTTTTTTTTACTTTGAGGCTTATTTTAGTAACTTAAATCTCAATAATTAATTAAAAGTTTATTAAGAAATATGTAATTAGTTTATTTAGTATGTAAATTAAAAAATCATAAAATAAGATACTAAATTAAAATAAAAATATTAATAAGATAAAATTAAATCATAAAATAAAATTAATAAGATATGTAAAGAACACATATTCAGATTACAAGAACATGGGTAACACGCTTAATAAATTAGTACCGTTGCATTTTTTTTTCCCGTGCAGTTGCATTTTTTTATAATTTCATAATTTAATATATGTTTTTATGATAATTTTATATTTATATAACTTTGTAAATATAATTTTTTTTCTTTTGAAGGTTATTTTTTTAACATAATTATTAATAATTAAATAAAAAATAAATTATGCATATAACTAATAATAAAATATTTAGGAGGCCGGTGAGGCAGTTTTGTTTTAAATTATGTTTTTATTTAGGTAATTTTAATAAGTTTACATTTATATAACTTTGTAAATATAAAATTTTTCTTTTGTAACTTATTTTTATAACATTATTATCAATAATTAATTGAAAATTTTATTAATATGTATGTAATCAATTTATTACTATGTAAATAAATAATAAATAATATTGAGGAGGCCGGTGCGGTAGTTTTTTTTTGTAATTTCATATTTTTCACTTGTTTATATAAATTAATATTTATATAAGTTTGTAAATATTAATTTTTTTTCCTTTTGAAGGTTATTTTTATAACATAATCATCAACAATTTAAATGAAAATTTTATTAAGATGTATGTAATTAAGTTATTGACTATGTAAATAATTAATTAAAAAAAATCATGAGGCCGGTGCGGCTGTTTTTTTAAATTTTGTAAATTTTAACTTGTTTTTATAAAATTATACATATATAACTTTGGATATATAATTTTTTTCCTTTTGAAGCTTATTTATATAACATAATTATCACTATTTAATTGAAAATCTAATTAAGATATACATACTTAATTTATTCAATATGTAAATAAATAATAAAGAATATTCACGGGCCGGTGCGATTAAATTTTTAAAATTTCATAATCTTTACCTAGTTTTATAATTTAATATTATATCAAATTTTAAATATAATTTTTTCCCTTTTGAAAATTAATGTTATAACATGATTATCAATAATTAATAAAAAAAGATATTAACATATAAGTAATTTATTAATTTACTATGTAAATAATTAATAAAGAATATTCACGGTCTGGTACGATAACTTTTTTTAATTTCATAAATTTTACTATTTTTTCAATTTTTTATTTATATAGATTTTTAAATATAATTTTTTCCTTTTGAAGCTAATTTTTATAACATAATTATCAATAATTAATTAAATTATTTATAAAAAAATATATAAATAATTTATTCACTATGTAAATAATTAATAAAAAATATGCATAGGGCCAGTGCGATAGCAATTTTTTAATTTCAGTTTTTTTACTATTTATATATTTATTTTATATCAATAACATTTACATTTATATAAGTTTGTAAATATATATTTTTTGCTTTTGAAGCTTATTTTTATAACATAATTGTCAACAATTGATTTAAAAATTAATTAAGATATATATAATTAATTTATTTACTAGTTAGAAAATTAATAAAAAAAATATTCAAAAATATCAATCATAAAAGAACGTGGATAACAAGCTTAATAATGGGGAGAATAATCTTAAAAAAATGGTGAGCTTTGGAATGAAAAACTCTGCCACCCATCGCATAGGAGTCGACGGTTTTTCGCTTCCTTGAATCAGACAAGCATGATATTATTTAAACTATGTAATTAATTTATTTAATCGTTATTTATTTAATAGAACGTGGATAACAAACGATGATTCTAAAACATCCAGCAATTCAAAGTTGTAATAATAGATAACAATTCTCAGCTCTAAGTACATTCACTGATGATATCGTCTTCCTACGTGGCCCCCAGTTCCGCAACGAGGTTGTCTCCGTTGTTCAGCACGTCTAAAATTGTACGGAGAACGATGATGCGGTTCCGATGGAGTAGGATTTGTAGATGATGATGGCATATCATGTGATGGAAGGTGGGGTTGTGATGTGGACGCATCATGAAATTGAGAAAATATCCCACGGTCAGACGGTACAAATCCTACTGTAGGAGAAGATGGGTAAAGCGGGGAGAAATCAGATCCATAATAAATTGGAGAATTAGCTGGAGTCTGTGATTGTTGATTATCGCGGAAGGCAAAATCTGATCCCTCATTAGATGGGCCGGCAAATTGGCTGAACCCTGGAGTGCAATCGGTCTGGTTGAACTCCGGAGTGAACTCTTGAGTAAAATCTGTCGTATGATAAGACAAAGGATAAGGGATGGCATTAGTAATTGTACGAGATCGAGTGGTCCGGCGGGTCGAGTGAACAGTCTCGGGTAGGTCATCCTCGTGCGGTCCACTTGGTGCTGATGTAGGTGGTGGTTCGGGTGGTGGAATCATTGTTATTCGCCTCTCCTCATTGAAGGCGTATAGCGTTGCCCTAGCTATCCTCATTATAATCCGAACGTTCTCCCGAGCTGGATTGGAACATAATTGAAAAATTTGTTGCAGGCCATCAGCCTGTTAATTAAAATCAAAGTCAATAAAAGTTATCAAATGCCAATAACTTATGCTACTAAAAGAAAATTAATGAAGTAAAGTATAAGTATTTGCACATACTGCAGCACCCATTGCACCTCCTCTATAAGAAATCCACCTCCGTGTGTGTCTACGGTACCACTCCATATATTGCGAATGATACGAAAGTGGCTCCGTTGCATGAACACCATGCACTATATGGTCAAGACGACTGTTCCATATATCAATCCACTGTCTATGCAAATCTACCCAATTCTTTGCAACTGGCCTTAATTCAATATCATGAAAGGCTGTATGGTCACAAGGAGGAGTAGGTATTGACTGTTGCATACCAAACTGACGAAGTACTCGATCTGCATAATGCCACTCAACAATGTGGAAACAAATGAGTGGGACACGAGCCCTCCAAACGTTTTCTCCCTGCAGACAGTAATCTGGTAGAGTATGGATAATCTCATCGTAGGGCTCCCAAGTAATCTGTTATCGTATTAAAACATATAAAATTAAATGGAGCATTAATTTAGAAGCTAAAATTACATTGAACTTGGTGGTTTGTATCATTACTTACATCTGCGGCTGCCATTCTATCAAATTGGTAGCGCAGATGTGGCAAAGTATGTGTGGGGATCCTTGTGATCTGTCGAGCTTGACTCCAACTGCATAAAGAAAAAATAAGAACAGTTACATAAATATATATTATACGCATTAGAAAGAATTTATGACTCATGAACTAAAAAAATGAATAGATCACATACCGACTACCAAGAGGTGCATGTGGTAAAGGATCACGGTTTGTGATGGATGGAGAGACACAATTGAAGCGATCCCATGCCCAAATCTGTAAAACTTGTATAGCACCACCGATTTGATGCGTTGATGGATCGGTCGCACTGCATAACTCCCGATATAACCATGCAAGTGCTGCCGAACCCCAACTGTATGGCGTTGGATCCTCGAGGTGCTCTAGTAGTGTAAGGAAAATCAAACTAACCCTCGCACCTGATTTGTCGGAAAAGATACATCCTCCAAGTAACCGGAGAATGAATGCCCTAGCATGCTGCAGTATGGTAACATCGTCAGCATTGTCAGGAATTACAGCAAAGCGTTGTCTTAGCCAGCTTAATTTTACCGTCGAACCACGAAAGCCGGGTGGGCAGTCACCAAGTAGATCCTCACAAAGACTGCCCCAATTCCTTTGAGTGGGGCCAGTAACTGCAGCTCCATCAATGGGAAGCCCTGTTAAAATTCCGATATCCTGCAGCGTGATCGTACATTCACCTTCTGGCATATGGAAGGTGTGAGTCTCAGGCCTCCACCGCTCGACCAAAGCTGTAATTAGATGCCAATCAACTTGCCAAAAACCCATTAAGTAAACCCCGTAAAATCCTGAATTTCGCAGGTACTGTACAATGCGATCGTCAAGTTCATCTACGTGTAGCGTCGATGCACCTCGCTGACATCGAAGAACTTGATTCTCATCTATCTATAAAATATAACATTAACCGTTACTAGCAATTTCATTACGATATAGTTGTTACAAATAACATATCAACTGTTAAATGAGTAAAATTACCTCAGCGTCCCATATGGCCTGTGATCTATGTCGAGCTTGTCGTGTAAGTAGCGAATCATTCTCAGGTCCTGGCTGTATGTAATTCCTCTGTGCCATGTCTACAAATAAAGCATAGGAACGTAATAAATATCGCACAATTGTGATATTATAATAGGAAAAATGTCATATATCTAATTTACATAATTCACACAACTAAATTCAGTATGCAAATCAGATATATTATATTCAATATTCAGATACTATCTATGTCTAACAAACTGACAAAAAATAACAATGCAAAAACTTATTTTAAACTGTCGAGTGAAAACACGCACTAAGTAATGATAAATTGTCGAGGGAGAATACGCACCGAGTGATGAAAATGGAGTGAGGGAGAGTTCGGCAAATTGAAACACGTAAGGGAGAGTTCGGCAAATTGAATGAAGCGAAACACAGACTTTGAATTAAAAATATAAGTTCGGCAGTCGCGTGCATATTATAAAGCAAGTGCATAGTGGCTTTCGCTTTTTGCAGACTCGTCTACAAAAGTTGCACAGTAACTTTCACTGTGCGCATGATTTATGCATACGAGACCTGCAAAAAGAAATCTTCCATATCTACGACAGATTTCAATAATCGCAGTACAGATCCGAACTTTCGATGTTTACAAAAATTTTTAAACTTTACAATTTCGACAATTTGGAATGCTTCGAAATTTCCCAAATTGGACCTCAAAAGAGGCGTCCAAATTGGACCCTCAAAAGAGGCGACAAGGCTATCCATACATTGGCGTCCACAATTGGCGTTGAAATTGGTCTAAGACCCAAAAAGAGGCGTCCATTGACGCCTGCATAAGCAGGCCTAATTTTAGGCCTCACAGAGGCCTAAAATTAGGCCTCCGCGATGCCCGCCGAGGCCTAAAATTAGCTTTTGTCGGTGAATGCTTTCATTCACCGACACAATGAATTTCTACGGTCAAAAAAAAAAGTCTAAAAATAGACCTTCGTCAGATGCCTGGCATGCATCACGGGAGCCTAAAATTAGGCTCCCATCGAACGCCTGCAGACATTCTATGGATTAATCCAATAGCATTTCTAAAAAACTATCTTCTTAAAGTTGAATATAAGTATGTTTTTGTATGCTATATAATTGTATTATATTTTCGAAAAATTCAATGAATTTTTTTTCGTAATTTTTATTTTTCAAATTTGAAATTAAATTTCCTAGTTCGTTCAATTTTAGTTTCTGAACAAAAAAAAATTAATTATTTTGTGTTCGTACGTTTCGTTAAAGGCCATGAAAATATGACAAAATCAACTTAATTTAATGCAAAAGATATGCAAATATGTTTAAAAAGTCCACAATTTTCTCAACGTGCAATTTTCATGATGATCTAATTCAATCAATAAAAATATGCAATCAAACATTCATAATATCCAAATAAGGTAACTTACGTAGATTCGAAAATTTATTTTCTGAATTTGGATTTCGTTCCACAATTTTCAGCTGAAGCTCGATGCTTTTTGGATGTGTTCGGTGACGATGGACCACAAGAACGATCGGCGTTGAGAGCTAGATTGGCAGTGAAAGAAAAATGAAGTCTTCCAAGAACCAATGAACAGAAACATAGGATATACAACAAAAATTAGAATTCATGGAAAAAAAAAAAGATAAAGTCACTCACCTTTTCGACTAGAACTGGATCCTGTTGAGGTGGGTCTGATTAATATGCATCGGGCAAATCTATATCTGAGTAACAAGGAGCAATATATTACAAATAATGATTTGGCCGACAAAAGATTCTATCATTTGTAGTCCTCCCTCTCTCTTCGAAAATCCCTTGTCCACATGAAATAAATCCCAATGAAGGCATATTTTGCTTTTGAAAGGTTATACGAACATGAAGGAACATAAAATTTTTTTTATGCAAACAACTCAGTTATAGTTATCAAATACGTAAATTAAATTTTTGACACAATAACCTCTTTTTAGTGCAAGTGAAGGTAGGCAATTATCCCATGACGCTTCTGGACGTTTAACGAAACGTACAACACAAACAATTAAGCAAATTGACTTTTGTGATAAAGAAACTAACCTTGAACGAACTAGCAATTTTAGTTGCCGAATTTGAACGAACTCCAACTTTACGATCGAATGTTCGGTTGAACAACTACGAAAGCGAATCGACGTTTTTTGAGCATAAAAACAATAACATACATAGATTAAACTTAAGCAGACGTTCCATGGATGCTGCTTTATGTAGGCATCCATAGAATGTCTGCAGGCGTTCGATGGGAGCCTAATTTTAGGCTCCCGTGATGCATGCCAGGCATCTGACGAAGGTCTATTTTTAGACTTTTTTTTTATGACCGTAGAAATTCATTGTGTCGGTGAATGAGAGCATTCACCGACAAAAGCTAATTTTAGGCCTCCGCGATGCCGCGGAGGCCTAATTTTAGGCCTCTGTGAGGCCTAAAATTAGGCCTGCTTATGCAGGCGTCCACAGTGGACGCCGCGTCCAATTATGGACGCCTCTTTTTGAGCCGTCCAATTATGGACGCCTCTTGTGAGGCATTCATAATTGGACGCCTCTTTTTGAGGGGTCCAATTTGGACGCCTCTTTTGAGGGGTCCAATTTGGACGCCTTCGAAGCGTCCAAATTGTCGAAAGTGAAAAATTTTATTGATTTTTTTGTAAACATCGAAAGTTCGGATCTGTACTGCGATTATTGAAATCTGTCGTAGATATGGAAGATTTCTTTTTGCAGGTCTCGTATGCATAAATCATGCGCACAGTGAAAGTTACTGTGCAACTACTTTTTGCAGACGAGTCTGCAAAAAGCGAAAGCCACTATGCACTTGCTTTATAATATGCACGCGACTGCCGAACTTATATTTTTAATTCAAAGTCTGTGTTTCGCTTCATTCAATTTGCCGAACTCTCCCTTACGTGTTTCAATTTGCCGAACTCTCCCTCACTCCATTTTCATCACTTGGTGCGTATTCTCCCTCGACAATTTATCATTACTTAGTGCGTGTTTTCACTCGACAGTTTAAAATAATTTTTTGCATTGTTATTTTTTGTCAGTTTGTTAGACATAGATAGTATCTGAATATTGAATATAATATATCTGATTTGCATACTGAATTTAGTTGTGTGAATTATGTAAATTAGATATATGACATTTTTCCTATTATAATATCACAATTGTGCGATATTTATTACGTTCCTATGCTTTATTTGTAGACATGGCACAGAGGAATTACATACAGCCAGGACCTGAGAATGATTCGCTACTTACACGACAAGCTCGACATAGATCACAGGCCATATGGGACGCTGAGGTAATTTTACTCATTTAACAGTTGATATGTTATTTGTAACAACTATATCGTAATGAAATTGCTAGTAACGGTTAATGTTATATTTTATAGATAGATGAGAATCAAGTTCTTCGATGTCAGCGAGGTGCATCGACGCTACACGTAGATGAACTTGACGATCGCATTGTACAGTACCTGCGAAATTCAGGATTTTACGGGGTTTATTTAATGGGTTTTTGGCAAGTTGATTGGCATCTAATTACAGCTTTGGTCGAGCGGTGGAGGCCTGAGACTCACACCTTCCATATGCCAGAAGGTGAATGTACGATCACGCTGCAGGATATCGGAATTTTAACAGGGCTTCCCATTGATGGAGCTGCAGTTACTGGCCCCACTCAAAGGAATTGGGGCAGTCTTTGTGAGGATCTACTTGGTGACTGCCCACCCGGCTTTCGTGGTTCGACGGTAAAATTAAGCTGGCTAAGACAACGCTTTGCTGTAATTCCTGACAATGCTGACGATGTTACCATACTGCAGCATGCTAGGGCATTCATTCTCCGGTTACTTGGAGGATGTATCTTTTCCGACAAATCAGGTGCGAGGGTTAGTTTGATTTTCCTTACACTACTAGAGCACCTCGAGGATCCAACGCCATACAGTTGGGGTTCGGCAGCACTTGCATGGTTATATCGGGAGTTATGCAGTGCGACCGATCCATCAACGCATCAAATCGGTGGTGCTATACAAGTTTTACAGATTTGGGCATGGGATCGCTTCAATTGTGTCTCTCCATCCATCACAAACCGTGATCCTTTACCACATGCACCTCTTGGTAGTCGGTATGTGATCTATTCATTTTTTTAGTTCATGAGTCATAAATTCTTTCTAATGCGTATAATATATATTTATGTAACTGTTCTTATTTTTTCTTTATGCAGTTGGAGTCAAGCTCGACAGATCACAAGGATCCCCACACATACTTTGCCACATCTGCGCTACCAATTTGATAGAATGGCAGCCGCAGATGTAAGTAATGATACAAACCACCGAGTTCAATGTAATTTTAGCTTCTAAATTAATGCTCCATTTAATTTGATATGTTTTAATACGATAACAGATTACTTGGGAGCCCTACGATGAGATTATCCATACTCTACCAGATTACTGTCTGCAGGGAGAAAACGTTTGGAGGGCTCGTGTCCCACTCATTTGTTTCCACATTGTTGAGTGGCATTATGCAGATCGAGTACTTCGTCAGTTTGGTATGCAACAGTCAATACCTACTCCTCCTTGTGACCATACAGCCTTTCATGATATTGAATTAAGGCCAGTTGCAAAGAATTGGGTCGATTTGCATAGACAGTGGATTGATATATGGAACAGTCGTCTTGACCATATAGTGCATGGTGTTCATGCAACGGAGCCACTTTCGTATCATTCGCAATATATGGAGTGGTACCGTAGACACACACGGAGGTGGATTTCTTATAGAGGAGGTGCAATGGGTGCTGCAGTATGTGCAAATACTTATACTTTACTTCATTAATTTTCTTTTAGTAGCATAAGTTATTGGCATTTGATAACTTTTATTGACTTTGATTTTAATTAACAGGCTGATGGCCTGCAACAAATTTTTCAATTATGTTCCAATCCAGCTCGGGAGAACGTTCGGACTATAATGAGGATAGCTAGGGCAACGCTATACGCCTTCAATGAGGAGAGGCGAATAACAATGATTCCACCACCCGAACCACCACCTACATCAGCACCAAGTGGACCGCACGAGGATGACCTACCCGAGACTGTTCACTCGACCCGCCGGACCACTCGATCTCGTACAATTACTAATGCCATCCCTTATCCTTTGTCTTATCATACGACAGATTTTACTCAAGAGTTCACTCCGGAGTTCAACCAGACCGATTGCACTCCAGGGTTCAGCCAATTTGCCGGCCCATCTAATGAGGGATCAGATTTTGCCTTCCGCGATAATCAACAATCACAGACTCCAGCTAATTCTCCAATTTATTATGGATCTGATTTCTCCCCGCTTTACCCATCTTCTCCTACAGTAGGATTTGTACCGTCTGACCGTGGGATATTTTCTCAATTTCATGATGCGTCCACATCACAACCCCACCTTCCATCACATGATATGCCATCATCATCTACAAATCCTACTCCATCGGAACCGCATCATCGTTCTCCGTACAATTTTAGACGTGCTGAACAACGGAGACAACCTCGTTGCGGAACTGGGGGCCACGTAGGAAGACGATATCATCAGTGAATGTACTTAGAGCTGAGAATTGTTATCTATTATTACAACTTTGAATTGCTGGATGTTTTAGAATCATCGTTTGTTATCCACGTTCTATTAAATAAATAACGATTAAATAAATTAATTACATAGTTTAAATAATTCATGCTTGTCTGATTCAAGGAAGCGAAAAACCGTCGACTCCTACGCGATGGGTGGCAGAGTTTTTCATTCCAAAGCTCACCATTTTTTTAAGATTATTCTCCCCATTATTAAGCTTGTTATCCACGTTCTTTTATGATTGATATTTTTTGAATATTTTTTTTATTAATTTTCTAACTAGTAAATAAATTAATTATATATATCTTAATTAATTTTTAAATCAATTGTTGACAATTATGTTATAAAAATAAGCTTCAAAAGCAAAAAATATATATTTACAAACTTATATAAATGTAAATGTTATTGATATAAAATAAATATATAAATAGTAAAAAAACTGAAATTAAAAAATTGCTATCGCACTGGCCCCATGAATATTTTTTATTAATTATTTACATAGTGAATAAATTATTTATATATTTTTTTATAAATAATTTAATTAATTATTGATAATTATGTTATAAAAATTAGCTTCAAAAGGAAAAAATTATATTTAAAAATCTATATAAATAAAATTGAAAAAATAGTAAAATTTATGAAATTAAAAAAAGTTATCGTACCAGACCGTGAATATTCTTTATTAATTATTTACATAGTAAATTAATAAATTACTTATATGTTAATATCTTTTTTTATTAATTATTGATAATCATGTTATAACATTAATTTTCAAAAGGGAAAAAATTATATTTAAAATTTGATATAATATTAAATTATAAAACTAGGTAAAGATTATGAAATTTTAAAAATTTAATCGCACCGGCCCGTGAATATTCTTTATTATTTATTTACATATTGAATAAATTAAGTATGTATATCTTAATTAGATTTTCAATTAAATAGTGATAATTATGTTATAAAAATAAGCTTCAAAAGGAAAAAAATTATATATCCAAAGTTATATATGTATAATTTTATAAAAACAAGTTAAAATTTACAAAATTTAAAAAAACAGCCGCACCGGCCTCATGATTTTTTAAATTAATTATTTACATAGTCAATAACTTAATTACATACATCTTAATAAAATTTTCATTTAAATTGTTGATGATTATGTTATAAAAATAAGCTTCAAAAGGAAAAAAAATTAATATTTACAAACTTATATAAATATTAATTTATATAAACAAGTGAAAAAATATGAAATTACAAAAAAAAACTACCGCACCGGCCTCCTCAATATTATTTATTATTTATTTACATAGTAATAAATTGATTACATACATATTAATAAAATTTTCAATTAATTATTGATAATAATGTTATAAAAATAAGTTACAAAAGAAAAATTTTATATTTACAAAGTTATATAAATGTAAAATTATTAAAATTACCTAAATAAAAACATAATTTAAAACAAAACTGCCTCACCGGCCTCCTAAATATTTTATTATTAGTTATATGCATAATTTATTTTTTATTTAATTATTAATAATTATGTTATAAAAATAACCTTCAAAAGAAAAAAATTATATTTACAAAGTTATATAAATATAAAATTATCATAAAAACATATATTAAATTATGAAATTATAAAAAAATGCAACTGCACGGGAAAAAAAAATGCAACGGTACTAATTTATTAAGCGTGTTACCCATGTTCTTGTAATCTGAATATGTGTTCTTTACATATCTTATTAATTTTATTTTATGATTTAATTTTATCTTATTAATATTTTTATTTTATTTTAGTATCTTATTTTATGATTTTTTAATTTACATACTAAATAAACTAATTACATATTTCTTAATAAACTTTTAATTAATTATTGAGATTTAAGTTACTAAAATAAGCCTCAAAGTAAAAAAAAATTATATTTGAAACGAAAAATTAATAAATTAATTATATACATATTAATTTGAAAAGGAAAATTTACATAGTCAATAAATTAATTACATATATATTAATAAAATTTTTAATTAACTATTGATTATTATGTTATAAAAATAAGCTTCAAATGGAAAAAATTATATATAAATATTTATATAAATTTGAAATTATTACAAACGAGTCAAAAATTACAAAATTTAAATAAAATAAAGGTTTAAAATTAAGAAAAACCAAAAAAAAAAAAATTCGGCCGTGCCGCGGGGCCCGCGCGGCACTTTAAGTGCCGCGGCAAACCCAAAATGGGAAAAAAAATTTTTCAACCTAAAATGGTAAAAAAAAAAAATATTAACCTAAATTGGAAAAAAACCC
>JAGVVM010020790.1:0-34589 GCA_019149425.1 Psidium friedrichsthalianum | reverse complement strand
TTTTTGAAAGGTTGGTCTAAGACAAAAAAAAAAAACTACCATTGAGCTTGGCCCAATTCTTGTATTTTTAATGCATTTTTAAAAGGCCAAAAGCAACCCATACGTAACATAAAAATATCATAATATTTTAAATATTATGAAATAGGAAATTTGTTATTTCCAAAAAAATTGAAAAAATTGTCATTTCCAAAAAATTTGGGGTGCAAAATCACAAAATAGGAAATTTGGCTAGTTAAACTTAATTTGGGGTGCAAAAATTGTCATTTCCAAAAAATTGTCATTTTGTGATAATTTTGAGATAATTTTTTGTGATTTAATCCAATAGGATTTCTAAAAAACCCTATCTTCTTAAAGTCGATGACATATAAGATATGGTTTTAAGAAACCATATCTTGCTATATAATTGCCTATATATATATTTTGCGAAAAATCTCATATGATATTTTTTTTGTGAATTTTTTATTTTTACAAATGAATTGAAATTCAATTTCCGAATTTCCTATGACGAATTTTGACAAGAAATATTCTAGAGAACAATTTTGAAAAAATTAAGTTATTTTGATGCTCTCGTACAATAGGTGTTATCGTAAAGGCACATGAAAATATGACAAAATCAACTTAATTTAATGCAAAAGATATGCAAATATGTTTAAAAAGTCCACAATTTTCTCAACGTGCAATTTTCATGATGATCTAATTCAATCAATAAAAATATGCAATCAAACATTCATAATATCCAAATAAGGTAACTTACGTAGATTCGAAAATTTATTTTCTGAATTTGGATTTCGTTCCACAATTTTCAGCTGAAGCTCGATGCTTTTTGGATGTGTTCGGTGACGATGGACCACAAGAACGATCGGCGTTGCACAGCTAGATTGGCAGTGAAAGAAAAATGAAGTCTTCCAAGAACCAATGAACAGAAACATAGGATATCAAGAAAACAACTAAAAATTGAGAATTCATGAAAAAAAAAAAAGATAAAGTCACTCACCTTTTCGACTAGAACTGGATCCTGTTGAGGGGGGTCTGATTAATATGCATCGGGCAAATCTATATCTGAGTAACAAGGAGCAATATATTACAAATAATGATTTGGCCGACAAAAGATTCTATCATTTGTAGTCCTCCCTCTCTCTTCGAAAATCCCTTGTCCACATGAAATAAATCCCAATGAAGGCATATTTTGCTTTTGAAAGGTTATACGAACATGAAGGAACATAAAATTTTTTTTATGCAAACAACTCAGTTATAGTTATCAAATACGTAAAATTAAATTTTTGACACAATAACCTCTTTTTAGTGCAAGTGAAGGTAGGCAATTATCCCATGACGCTTCTGGACGTTAACGAAACGTACAACACAAACAATTAAGCAAATTGACTTTCGTGATAAAGAAACTAACCTTGAACGAACTAGCAATTTTAGTTGCCAAATTTGAACGAACTCCAACTTTACGATCGAATGTTCGGTTGAACAACTACGAAAGCGAATCGACGTTTTTTGAGCATAAAAACAATAACATACATAGATTAAACTTAAGCAGACGTTCCATGGATGCTGCTTTATGTAGGCATCCATAGAATGTCTGCAGGCGTTCGATGGGAGCCTAATTTTAGGCTCCCGTGATGCATGCCAGGCATCTGACGAAGGTCTATTTTTAGACTTTTTTTTTATGACCGTAGAAATTCATTGTGTCGGTGAATGAGAGCATTCACCGACAAAAGCTAAAATTAGGCCTCTGTGAGGCCTAAAATTAGGCCTACTTGATGCAGGCGTCCAATTATGGACGCCACTTTGTGAGTGACCATAATTGGACGCCTCTTTTTGAGGGTCCAATTATGGACGCCTCTTTTGAGGGGTCCAATTTGGACGCCTTCGAAGCGTCCAAATTGCCGAAAGTGAAAATTTTATTGATTTTTTTGTAAACATCGAAAGTTCGGATCTGTACTGCGATTATTGAAATCTGTCGTAGATATGGAAGATTTCTTTTTGCAGGTCTCGTATGCATAAATCATGCGCACAGTGAAAGTTACTGTGCAACTACTTTTTGCAGACGAGTCTGCAAAAAGCGAAAGCCACTATGCACTTGCTTTATAATATGCACGCGACTGCCGAACTTATATTTTTAATTCAAAGTCTGTGTTTCGCTTCATTCAATTTGCCGAACTCTCCCTTACGTGTTTCAATTTGCCGAACTCTCCCTCACTCCATTTTCATCACTTGGTGCGTATTCTCCCTCGACAATTTATCATTACTTAGTGCGTGTTTTCACTCGACAGTTTAAAATAATTTTTTGCATTGTTATTTTTTGTCAGTTTGTTAGACATAGATAGTATCTGAATATTGAATATAATATATCTGATTTGCATACTGAATTTAGTTGTGTGAATTATGTAAATTAGATATATGACATTTTTCCTATTATAATATCACAATTGTGCGATATTTATTACGTTCCTATGCTTTATTTGTAGACATGGCACAGAGGAATTACATACAGCCAGGACCTGAGAATGATTCGCTACTTACACGACAAGCTCGACATAGATCACAGGCCATATGGGACGCTGAGGTAATTTAACTCATTTAACAGTTGATATGTTATTTGTAACAACTATATCGTAATGAAATTGCTAGTAACGGTAATGTTATATTTTATAGATAGATGAGAATCAAGTTCTTCGATGTCAGCGAGGTGCATCGACGCTACACGTAGATGAACTTGACGATCGCATTGTACAGTACCTGCGAAATTCAGGATTTTACGGGGTTTATTTAATGGGTTTTTGGCAAGTTGATTGGCATCTAATTACAGCTTTGGTCGAGCGGTGGAGGCCTGAGACTCACACCTTCCATATGCCAGAAGGTGAATGTACGATCACGCTGCAGGATATCGGAATTCTAACAGGGCTTCCCATTGATGGAGCTGCAGTTACTGGCCCCACTCAAAGAATTGGGGCAGTCTTTGTGAGGATCTACTTGGTGACTGCCCACCCGACTTTCGTGGTTCGACGGTAAAATTAAGCTGGCTAAGACAACGCTTTGCTGTAATTCCTGACAATGCTGACGATGTTACCATACTGCAGCATGCTAGGGCATTCATTCTCCGGTTACTTGGAGGATGTATCTTTTCCGACAAATCAGGTGCGAGGGTTAGTTTGATTTTCCTTACACTACTAGAGCACCTCGAGGATCCAACGCCATACAGTTGGGGTTCGGCAGCACTTGCATGGTTATATCGGGAGTTATGCAGTGCGACCGATCCATCAACGCATCAAATCGGTGGTGCTATACAAGTTTTACAGATTTGGGCATGGGATCGCTTCAATTGTGTCTCTCCATCCATCACAAACCGTGATCCTTTACCACATGCACCTCTTGGTAGTCGGTATGTGATCTATTCATTTTTTTAGTTCATGAGTCATAAATTCTTTCTAATGCGTATAATATATATTTATGTAACTGTTCTTATTTTTTCTTTATGCAGTTGGAGTCAAGCTCGACAGATCACAAGGATCCCCACACATACTTTGCCACATCTGCGCTACCAATTTGATAGAATGGCAGCCGCAGATGTAAGTAATGATACAAACCACCGAGTTCAATGTAATTTTAGCTTCTAAATTAATGCTCCATTTAATTTGATATGTTTTAATACGATAACAGATTACTTGGGAGCCCTACGATGAGATTATCCATACTCTACCAGATTACTGTCTGCAGGGAGAAAACGTTTGGAGGGCTCGTGTCCCACTCATTTGTTTCCACATTGTTGAGTGGCATTATGCAGATCGAGTACTTCGTCAGTTTGGTATGCAACAGTCAATACCTACTCCTCCTTGTGACCATACAGCCTTTCATGATATTGAATTAAGGCCAGTTGCAAAGAATTGGGTCGATTTGCATAGACAGTGGATTGATATATGGAACAGTCGTCTTGACCATATAGTGCATGGTGTTCATGCAACGGAGCCACTTTCGTATCATTCGCAATATATGGAGTGGTACCGTAGACACACACGGAGGTGGATTTCTTATAGAGGAGGTGCAATGGGTGCTGCAGTATGTGCAAATACTTATACTTTACTTCATTAATTTTCTTTTAGTAGCATAAGTTATTGGCATTTGATAACTTCTATTGACTTTGATTTTAATTAACAGGCTGATGGCCTGCAACAAATTTTTCAATTATGTTCCAATCCAGCTCGGGAGAACGTTCGGATTATAATGAGGATAGCTAGGGCAACGCTATACGCCTTCAATGAGGAGAGGCGAATAACAATGATTCCACCACCCGAACCACCACCTACATCAGCACCAAGTGGACCGCACGAGGATGACCTACCCGAGACTGTTCACTCGACCCGCCGGACCACTCGATCTCGTACAATTACTAATGCCATCCCTTATCCTTTGTCTTATCATACGACAGATTTTACTCAAGAGTTCACTCCGGAGTTCAACCAGACCGATTGCACTCCAGGGTTCAGCCAATTTGCCGGCCCATCTAATGAGGGATCAGATTTTGCCTTCCGCGATAATCAACAATCACAGACTCCAGCTAATTCTCCAATTTATTATGGATCTGATTTCTCCCCGCTTTACCCATCTTCTCCTACAGTAGGATTTGTACCGTCTGACCGTGGGATATTTTCTCAATTTCATGATGCGTCCACATCACAACCCCACCTTCCATCACATGATATGCCATCATCATCTACAAATCCTACTCCATCGGAACCGCATCATCGTTCTCCGTACAATTTTAGACGTGCTGAACAACGGAGACAACCTCGTTGCGGAACTGGGGGCCACGTAGGAAGACGATATCATCAGTGAATGTACTTAGAGCTGAGAATTGTTATCTATTATTACAACTTTGAATTGCTGGATGTTTTAGAATCATCGTTTGTTATCCACGTTCTATTAAATAAATAACGATTAAATAAATTAATTACATAGTTTAAATAATTCATGCTTGTCTGATTCAAGGAAGCGAAAAACCGTCGACTCCTACGCGATGGGTGGCAGAGTTTTTCATTCCAAAGCTCACCATTTTTTTAAGATTATTCTCCCCATTATTAAGCTTGTTATCCACGTTCTTTTATGATTGATATTTTATGAATATTTTTTTTATTAATTTTCTAACTAGTAAATAAAAATTAATTATATATATCTTAATTAATTTTTAAATCAATTGTTGACAATTATGTTATAAAAATAAGCTTCAAAAGCAAAAATATATATTTACAAACTTATATAAATGTAAATGTTATTGATATAAAATAAATATATAAATAGTAAAAAAACTGAAATTAAAAAATTGCTATCGCACTGGCCCCATGAATATTTTTTATTAATTATTTACATAGTGAATAAATTATTTATATATATTTTTTATAAATAATTTAATTAATTATTGATAATTATGTTATAAAAATTAGCTTCAAAAGGAAAAAATTATATTTAAAAATCTATATAAATATAAAATTGAAAAAATAGTAAAATTTATGAAATTAAAAAAAGTTATCGTACCAGACCGTGAATATTCTTTATTAATTATTTACATAGTAAATTAATAAATTACTTATATGTTAATATCTTTTTTTATTAATTATTGATAATCATGTTATAACATTAATTTTCAAAAGGGAAAAATTATATTTAAAATTTGATATAATATTAAATTATAAAACTAGGTAAAGATTATGAAATTTTAAAAAATTAATCGCACCGGCCCGTGAATATTCTTTATTATTTATTTACATATTAAATAAATTAAGTATGTATATCTTAATTAGATTTTCAATTAAATAGTGATAATTATGTTATAAAAATAAGCTTCAAAAGGAAAAAAATTATATATCCAAAGTTATATATGTATAATTTTATAAAAACAAGTTAAAATTTACAAAATTTAAAAAAACAGCCGCACCGGCCTCATGATTTTTTTAAATTAATTATTTACATAGTCAATAACTTAATTACATACATCTTAATAAAATTTTCATTTAAATTGTTGATGATTATGTTATAAAAATAAGCTTCAAAAGGAAAAAAAATTAATATTTACAAACTTATATAAATATTAATTTATATAAACAAGTGAAAAAATATGAAATTACAAAAAAAACTACCGCACCGGCCTCCTCAATATTATTTATTATTTATTTACATAGTAATAAATTGATTACATACATATTAATAAAATTTTCAATTAATTATTGATAATAATGTTATAAAAATAAGTTACAAAAGAAAAATTTTATATTTACAAAGTTATATAAATGTAAAATTATTAAAATTACCTAAATAAAAACATAATTTAAAACAAAACTGCCTCACCGGCCTCCTAAATATTTTATTATTAGTTATATGCATAATTTATTTTTTATTTAATTATTAATAATTATGTTATAAAAATAACCTTCAAAAGAAAAAAATTATATTTACAAAGTTATATAAATATAAAATTATCATAAAAACATATATTAAATTATGAAATTATAAAAAAATGCAACTGCACGGAAAAAAAAATGCAACGGTACTAATTTATTAAGCGTGTTACCCATGTTCTTGTAATCTGAATATGTGTTCTTTACATATCTTATTAATTTTATTTTATGATTTATTTTATCTTATTAATATTTTTATTTTATTTTAGTATCTTATTTTATGATTTTTTAATTTACATACTAAATAAACTAATTACATATTTCTTAATAAACTTTTAATTAATTATTGAGATTTAAGTTACTAAAATAAGCCTCAAAGTAAAAAAAAATTATATTTGAAACGAAAATTAATAAATTAATTATATACATATTAATTTGAAAAGGAAAATTTACATAGTCAATAAATTAATTACATATATATTAATAAAATTTTTAATTAACTATTGATTATTATGTTATAAAAATAAGCTTCAAATGGAAAAAATTATATATAAATATTTATATAAATTTGAAATTATTACAAACGAGTCAAAAATTACAAAATTTAAATAAAATAAAGGTTTAAAATTAAGAAAAACCAAAAAAAAAAAATCGGCCGGGCCGCCGGGCCCGCGCGGCACTTTAAGTGCCGCGCGCGGGCCCGTGCGGCATTTGAATGCCGCGCGCGGGCCCGCGCGGCAGTAAGACTGCCGCGCCCGCCCGCGCGGCACTTTAGTGCCGCGGCAAACCCAAAATGGGAAATTTTTTTTTTTTCAACCTAAAATGGTAAAAAAAAAATATTAACCTAAATTGGAAAAAAACCCCAACGAAAAACGTGAGGACGAAGAGAAGAGAGGAAAAAAAAATGTGCATGATGGGGTTCATGGTTAGAGGGCAGATTGAGGGAGACGAGCGTCCAAATGACACAACGAGGGTGAGAACGGTGGAGATATGAAGGAAAGAACAACTGGAGAGGTTCTGAGCCGGAAAGATGGTGCAAGTATGGAAAAGTCTTGATGGCGTACGAGGGTGTCGCAGCAAATAGGAAGCGGAGTATTGAATGGTAGTCTATGAAGACGGCTTGAAGAACTGGAAAGGCTTCAGGAAAGCCCGATGCTGCAGCCTTCTGAGGACAAAGGATGGGACAATAAAGGGGTGGGCTATTTGCTCGTTCACCTGGATAGATTGCATGGGAAGGTTCTATCTTTCGCTGGACGTGATCCTCAAGAGAGAACTCCAGGTCATCCCTCATCTTGGACCACCTTGACGATGCTGAGCTAGAAAAACCACACCTTCACCTTGATCCCGCTCAGCCTCGAGAGCTCCTCCGTGGATACGACCCTGATGATCACTGAGCTATACCTAAGCTCGTCGGAATCGATCGAGCAGGTGCGCGTCCTGTTCAGGTACACATTAAACTCGCCGGTTGAGTTGTCCAGCTTGTAACCAAGGATGCCGTTGGGGGGAGATCACGAGCGAACTTCGGGGGGCCGCCATACGACAAAGGTGTTGCCATCGTCGCTCCACGAGATGATATGATTGGTCGGCGGATCGTCCACTAGCCGGTAGGTCTTGGTTAGGAACAGTGCCGATATGGACTTCTGGGATTCCACGGATAGCTCCCCCTAAACCCCCAGAAGGAACGCCTGGTAAGAGAAGGCTTCCCCTTTGCCAATAAAGCAGCTTCCCTTTCTTGCTTTTGATAAAGTTTCAAACCAGCTGCTTTATGGGGTACTCTGGCAAAAATTCTTCCGCAAAAGCACGGGTTTCACTTGAGGATGATAGTCCAAACTCTACTCGCTTGTCCACTACTCGCGTGGGTGAAGACGCCTGCTTAGCTAGTTCAATAAAATACTAGACAATAGTGGATTGGGAATACCCAATAATGACATCAACTTGTCTGAGACCCAGGTCTTGAGATTGCTCTCACTTCCCATGGTCGAATGTAGTGATGGTTACGAGATATGTACAAGTCTGCCTGGAGATGAGGGGGAGTAGACTCGGCTATTCATTGGATTGACGGCAGCTCCGGTGAGAATGCCAACGAGGAAAGGGAGAGGTTCTCGGGCAGCTTCTTCCAAATTGGTTCTGCTTCTGCAATTCCTTCGTAGTGCCTCCTGTCATGCTGAAACTCCAGCATGATCCACACTGCCCTGGCCGCAGCGTCGTGGAGAAAATCATCTTTACCCTAAGGTCGGAGAGGAAGCACCTCCTGCGAACATGGTCCACCTCTCCCTTTCTCCTCCACTCTATTTTCTTCCCTGTCTTCTTTTTTCCTTTTTTCTCAGGAAGAGTCCTCCTCTACCCCTTTTTCTGTTGACTGAGTTTTTTCTTTTTTGTGACTGCCTTCCTCACGTTGTTGCTTCTTTTTTCTTAAGATGGTGTCTCCCGTTACCACCATCTTTTCGCTGCTTTTCTCCCATCATCATTCTGCTTTCTATTCATTTTTGTCTTTCCTCTCGGTCCAGCTATACCCAGCTTCCTTTCTTACCTTCCTTTCATCCATCATTCTCCTTACTTAAGCTCTTTCTCTCCATTTTCCTGCACAGAATAGGCACCCAACAAAGACTCGAGAAGGGCTGTGAAACCTAGATGAGGTGACCCTTTAACAATCTCAAAGGCCTCATGCAGATGTCCTCTTCTTTCGGGCAGGTCTACCATGCACGAAAGGCAGCACGGTATGGGCATGATTCGTGATGGTTAGTTGAGCAGAAGCAAAAATTAATATCAGGATTGTAACGTGGTCAGGTTCCAATCCTATACGGAACAACTGGTAGAGGGCACCAACGGCTTTATATGAATATTTTTATTCAGACATGCATGCTCATTAAGGAATTCCACAAAGAGATGTCCTACATATATCCCCCAACTCCAAGTGCGTCCCTGGCAGGTTCTTGGTTCAAGAACTTTTCCATGTTGGGGAAGTCATAGCGTAGGGTCCCTTCACACTTTTTCATTAGTGCCACAAAGCCTTATAGCCATTTCGCACACTGGAACAATTTTGTTGATTCGGTCATACGAGGTTTATCGTTTCTCAGTGTCTTTGCGAAGCAATCAAGGGTGCTTTTGTAAGTAGGATCTCCCATCATTCAGACTTGACCACGTCAACTGCTTGATTTGATCATAGCTAGCTAGCTCAGCAGCATTGATTATAGCATTTCGTGCTATATTCGGTCCAACCTCCGTCGGAATTGTAGATATGGTCTCTCACCGTTCAGGCCATTGAAAATTTGAACTATTAGAGAACAATGTCACGACTCCAGAAATGCAAAATCGAAAATTACAGAGCTAAAATGATTTTCTACAAGTTTTTTCAATTAAACTAAAATGAGATTAACAAAGTAATTCTCAATTTCAAATTAATTTTTATAGATTTTCTTTGACCAAAATGAAGAGAAAATTAAAAGAAAAATACTGACTTTTTTTTCATATTTTTGTGGCCTCAAATGCTAATTTTATTAAATATTTTCCTAATTTCTGAAAAATATTAAAAAAGACAAAAAATATGAAAAATTACTTTTGTTCCAAAATGGTTGCCTAGGCTTGGCCAAGGCTCACAAAGTTGATTTTGTAATTTTCTCATTTTTTGTTGATTTTCTATGAATTTTTGAAAATAAAAATGCCGAAAAATATTGAAAATATGAAAAATCATTTTTTGGTCAAAATTGGTTCCCTAGGCTTGGTCAAGGTCCTCAAAGTTGATATTTTAATTTTATGAATTTTTATGAATTTTTTTATTAATTTTATAAGAGGAAGATGATTAAAAATCAGATGTCAACAAACTCCGAGTCAAAAATCTTTGCTTGAAAAGAACCTAAGTTGCGATTCGGTAGGACTTGGGAGAGTCCGAATTGGGTTAGTCAATTAATCTGATAATTCGTTAACCCTGGAAATTTCAAAATAATTTTTCGGGTCGCGACAGCTAAGGTCAATGATGTTGACTCTTGTTAGAATTGCATCCTGAAACTAGAATGTGCGCCCTTTGAGTGTGACTTTTTCCTACTTCATCGATCAAATATGGTTATCAGCTCCAAAGATCCAAAGCCTCAACTGAAAAGAGTCACCATGGCCAAATTCTTGTCTTTGGTGATTATTTCACCAAATGATGTTTCACATTAGATTTCATTGTCATTAATCAAGGGGATAAAGTGTAATGTGGTCTCTAAAATTTCACTTTGTTTAATGTAGTTCCTAAACTTTAGCCCAATATGCAATGTAATAGTTGAATTTTTAATTTGTTTAATGTGGTCCTTGAACTTTTTATATATGTTTTAATTTAGTCTATGAACTATATGAAAATATTCAATATTGTCTCATATTGTCCTAGTTCAGATACAACATTGAGAATTTTCAAATAATTTATGAACTAAATTGAATATGTACCAAAAGTTTAGGAATCACGTTAAACAAATTAAAAGTTCAGAGACTACATTATACATTAGGTTACGGGCCAAGATCAGAAAGAACAAATTAAAAGTTTGGAGATCATATTGCATATTGGATCGAAATTCAAATATCATTTCAATCATTTTTCCTTAAACCAAGCGACAATGACGTTTCATTCTTCTTCCCAAGTTGTTTTGTTCAACTTGGAATATCATGCTAGATTCATATTTCTCCACGAATACTCTAGCCACATGTGGGAAGTGGCCCACAATACTCATCTCTCTCGGTTCAACCTTGTCCGCTGTTACAAAACTTTTGCGGCCCTCACCGCCGTTATCAACGTCGTTATCCCAAAGTTCCTTCTCTAAAGGTGTCTTAGTTGCCGTCACCATTATGCAGATCTGAATTGAATTTCGCTGTGGATAACATCCTTCGGAGACAAACTAGGTCTGCAAGGAGTCAGCCATGTACTATAACTAAGAGTTGTCGATTGGTTGCTGATGGATGCTCGATTCTCAAGATGGATATATGAACATTATTTGTGTATGGCGCTCACATTGGTACAAATATATATATTATCATTTAAGTGCATTTCTTTAAAACTGATTATTTAAGTGCTAACTCTAATGAGGTCGCTAGAATTTCTTGCCGTTGATACTGAAGCGATCATCTTTTCTCCGATTTGGTACTTAAGCGATCAAAAAAAAAATATCTGCACCAAAGTGAGTGTCGTACACAAATATTGGCACTTGAGGTGTCCTTTTGCTGCTAATCAAAAGAGTTTTATGGGGAGGACAAAAAGGGGAATGATATAGGGATTTGTTTTAGCAAGAAAGAATGAACGCAACCATTTCATTTCATGCCAATATGCCTGAAAAATATTCCTTTTAAAATCCTCTTCAGTCTTGACTATGTTGACCAAAACCTTTTATTTAGGGACAATATCCATCATTTTTTTTACCAGAGATATTATCTGCTATTTAAAAAATTTCTATTTAATTTCTTTATATATTAATTATTGTTAGAATATTATCACTTTAAAACAAAAAAAATAAAATCTTGTTTCTTTTTAAAATAGCGAAAACCCCACCAATTCGTTGACAAAATGTTATGAAACCGCACTGTCCATTTTGTAAAATGACCATATGGTCATGGAATAATTTTTCTAATTCTTTTCCTTATGATTATCAATAACTCAGTAACTTACAAGGATATGTAGGGTTTCCCCTTAAAAGACAAATTTGGAGTTTGTGAAAATGACCCCTTATCAAAATCCAAGGAATGGATGAAGTGCTTGAATTTTTTTGTCTATCGTGAGGACTTAGATGGGAATGATTAAATTGTGTGCTTTATGTGTAGAATATTGTTTCATTAAGAATTTGATATATTTGTGTATTTTGATAGAAAAAAGGAAGTCAAAGGATAGTACAACACATTGCATAATCTGATTAATGTATTTTTGTCATAAAAGAAGTGCAACAGAGAAACATGTCCAAATGAACAAAATATGTCATAATATAGCCTTAAAATAGCATCAAGAAGCCTAGTTCTTAAGTTTTTCACAAGAGCATGTGAGAGCTAGAGGAAGCCCTAAAGGAAGAAGAGTACGCATTTACAAGTCGAATTTTTATGATGAATGATGAATAATGACATGCCGTCTACAAGCAACCCCTGCTTGCACAAATCTTTCAACTTTACTCCTTCAAAAAATTTTCAATTTGATGATGGTCCTAGATAGCTTCTACTTTTGCAGTTTGATGATGGTCTTAGATAGCTTCTACTTGACTATCGAAGATTTTGAGTCTTGGACTTACACAGTGCCTCAATCACATATTTTCCATCTTCTTTGTCTTGTTTGACTAGTCCTATAGCACTCTACTTGATATATTGTATGTATTTAACAGATATCCCTTCAAAGAGGCCATTATTTTTCTATTTTCCCTATTCCCTTTTTTAATCTTTTTATTCCTTTTTTATTTTTTACTATTCTATTTTTTTTAGGCTTGCTCTCTTCACCGAGAGCATCGTTGCTGAGACTCCATCACCAATAGCATCACCAAAACTCCATCACCAAGATTGCTGACTATCACTTCCATTTGTCCTACTACTCCACCCATTGTCGGACCATTCTCGGCAATAATCTCTAGCGACTATTCTTCCAAAACTGAAATCACAATAATGAAGAACATATACATAGTGCAAAATTCAGTCACTGAAGTACATTACTAGAGATTTAATTAATACAGGCAAAAGGATACCTCAAGTATCAATATTTGTGTACAATGTTCACTTTGGCTCTAACTTTTTTTTAAGAACGATTATTTGAGTGCCAACTCCGGTAAACATCCACTAGCTCCTCGCCGTTAGCATTGCAATGATCGTTTTTTTCTTAGATTTGACACTTAGGTGATCTAAAAAAAATTATTAATACCAAAGTGAGCATTGTACACAAATATTACACCTGAGGTGTCCTTTTGCCCTTTTTCTTTATCGTAGCATTCCTTTAAGAGTCATTACTATAGTGTAGCTTTCAAGAGTAATATTATGTGAATCTCTCTAGAGTATGTTCGTATTTCGATGTTTGTAAATACATCATGACTATTCATGTTTCTAGGAATCTAATTATGAGTCTTTTAAGAGATAGATAAAGACTAGTGTAACAAGGCCTATACAAGGGCGTGTCTTGTATTCATTTTGTTATCGGTAAATACATAGAAAAGCCTATTCCTCTATCCCGACCTAAAAAATTATGCGATTGATGAAATTCTCAGGTTAACGGATTATTAGGTTAATTAGATTGACTAACCTAATACGGACTCTCCCAAGCCCTACCGAATCGCACTTTGGTTTTTGTTTAAATGATTTTAGAATTTGAAGTCGCCACTAATCATTTTTGGTAGGTTGATTAGAAACCTAAGTAAATTAGTGGGAGAACTAAATTACTTCTACGAACTAGAGATTATGAGTTCGAGGACTTAGTTACACTAGTTAATTAAAATTAATGCCCTTTTGGTACCTTAATTCCATAGATATCCTAATTTGGCAACTCAGACTTGGTTTACTCCTAAGGCTTTAATGAGGTGTTCTTCTTTTTTTTAATTGTTTTTTTATTTTTGTATTTTCACTTTTTTGGTGGAATGCATGGATGGTAATGAGTGCATGGATAAGCAAAACGTGAATACGCAAATATAGACACGCGAACGTATACATGCGAATGCGGACATGCAATCATGAACATGCGAGTATGGATATACAAATATGACATGCAAACGTGAACGTACGTTATATACAAATGTGGACATGCAAATATGGCATACGAACGTGGATATATAAATACAGCATTGAACGCAGACATGCAGATGCGACATACGAATGGGGACATGTAGAAGCGACATACGTACGTGGACATGCGTATGCAAGTATACGAATATAGACAGGCGGATACAAATACATATGAATACGATTATGCGGATACGATAATATACGAATACGACATGTGGATACGAAGACTTACGAATACAACATGCGGATACGAAGACACACGAATACGAAATGCGAACGCGACATATGTACATGGATGTTCGAACGCGACATGCGTACATGGACATGCGTATGTAACATGTGTACACGAATCATGCATACATAGGCATGCGTACACGACATGTGAACACGAATATGTAGAGAAGACACGCGAATAAATCATCAAAAACAGGATTGACCAGTCGAAATGGTCCGTTTTCTAGTTTTTGGGATTTTTTTTCAATTTTCTGGAATTTTTCAAGACAATTTGCCTATAAGAGGCAAAATTATCATTTTGAAAAGATCAAAAAGGAAAATCATCCAAATAGGATTGCCCAGTCGAAATGGCTTGTTTCCTAATTTTTGAGATTTTTTCTTTTGAATTTTTTTGGATTAATATGCATGAATTAATGACAATACGAATACGACGTGCATACATGACATGTGAATACGATATGCATACGTGTATATGTGAATATGATATACATATGTGACACGCGTACATGATATACGAATACGACATACGTATCACAAAATCAGTCAACAGAATACATGAGATCTCTACACCACCGAGTAGGAGGCAGAGCCTTACTGTGATCTAGGGTTTGGATTGAAAAATACAGAAAATTGCAATATAAATACGTATGTGGCATGGCAAAGTATTCATCAACTATACTATATGAAATGCACATGAATGACATTTTTTGTTACTTTCGAATTAAATAAGACTGACGATGCAAAATATTCTAAATATAAACACAATATTAAAAGATGTGATATAAAAAGTAGTATATAAAGATAAGCCTTGAAAATTCCCTCAAACCGAAAGAGGGAATGAGCTAACGACTTCTATGCAGTGTTACGACCTCCAGCAAGCGGCTCGGCCTGCCCTTTTTGGGGTTTGATAATGTAGAAACCAAAATGCATAAAATAGAGTACAAAAAGCAGTAAATAAAGAACCTCCAGTAGGTGGCTCGACTTATCAATTTTGAGGTTCGATGGTGTAGAAATCCAAATGCATAAAATAGAGTATAGAAAGTAGTAAATAAAGAACCTCCAGCAGGTGGCTCGGCCCACCAATTTTGGGGTTTGATAATATGGAAATTAAACTGCAGAAAATTGAATATAGAAAGCAATAAATAAAGAACCTCCAGCGGGTGGCTCGGCCTACTAATTCTGGGGTTCGATGGTATGAAAATTAAAATACAAAAGATGGAATACATTAGATCTTTACACCACAAAGTATGGGGTAGAGCCTATCACAATCTGGGGTTCGAATCTTTTAAGCGATAAATGCAGAAAATTGCAATAAATAAAGATAAGCATTAAAATTCCTTGAAGCCGGAAGGAAGGAGTAAGTTAACGACTTATGTGCTATGCTATGACCTCTAGCAAGTGGCTCGACCTACCAATTCTAGGGTTTTATAATGCGAAAATCGAAATACAAGAGATGGAATACAAGAGATCTTTACACCGCCAAATAGGGGGCAGAGCCTATCGCAATCTGGGGTTTGGATAAATGAAAAGATGCAATACGAATATAACATGTGGATGGTGCATAGCTAGACTGTAGATGGTATGCCCGCCTTGCGGTGATCCTCAGTTGTGATTCATGATCAGACCCTTGAATTAGGGGGACTTTTAATCTTACCAAAAAGAAAATAGAAAAATTAGATTGCAAGGATGCTAACAGGATCTGGCAAGGAAAATTCTAGCTCAAAAAAATTATTCTTCTCCTCTTTTACTATGAATTCCCAAGCACTACCAAATGGATTTATTGAGAACTTCCCGAAATCTGATTTTCGAGAATTCTCCTTCAAGATTTGTCTCATGAAATCTTCCTTGTAGATGCTCAATCTAATGTTTGGCAAAATAAAGTAGAGAGCTGGTACAAGTGGACGTTAGGCACACTGGGACTGCTTAGTTCGGCTTCGTGGCCAGCAAACTTGTGACCTTCGGTGGAGGTGAGTGAACCAGCAAAAATGTCAAGGAAAACCGCAGTTTCAAAGTTGCTTGTGGTAGTGTCGCTCGCAGGTAAGGGATTTACCTTTAGACCGGGGAGACATCCACTCGTCGTCGGATTGGAGGTGTTTTACGAGCGACACTTCCACACAAAGTAGTCTACTAGAATCCCATTAGAGTGGTGGTCTTACCACCTACTTGAGGAATCACAAGGCTAAATAGATATATCGAAATCCCATGGTTGATATCATACCCGACTCTTCTGTGCCCAGAGCCATGAATGAGATTAATGCAGCTCAAAGGCTTTAGCATGCTAGTCTATACAAGGGTGAAGCTGAAAAGGTGTTATTGGTGAAGAAAGCAGAAGCTGAGGCTGAAGCTAAGTGTTTGGGTGGAGTTGGTGTAATCAAGCAGAGGAAGCTGGACTTAGCGGAAGGTAGGGTGTCAACCATCCAAGACATATTGTCCCACATGCTAAAGGCTGAAGAGTATCTTAAATGTGAGAGAGATAGGGTTTCTCATTACTTGGTCAAACAGCTGAAGATGCACCAAGCAACAAGAAAGCTGAGAAGAAGGATGTGGTTGGTCTGTAAGAAGGTTTTTGAGGTCTTTTGTAATAAGGGAATCGGCGAAAGCTCAAGTGCAGAGCTGCTGGCCACTTTTTGTAAAAACAAACTAAAAAGAAGTTGGTAGTGAGAAGTTGAGTGATAAAGCTTTTGAGGAAATACTTGAGAAGGGTCACGACAAGTGGAAAAGAAAAAAAGAGTAGCCTCCAACAGCTTTACAGACATCCCAGAAGAAGAAGACTACACCAAATACGCAAAGGAATTGCTCCAACTCATTTGCTGGAAAAAGGTCCTTTTCATTCCAATACCCCACCAACACTAATAAAAGCAAACTGAATCTGGGCAATGGAAAAGATTTAGGTGCGAACGAGCATGAAATGGCAGACCCAGAAGTTGGAAACAGCAAAGATTTGCTGTCAAAGAGCCTTGGAGGTAAGGAGAGTATGGATTCCCAGCGTCCACATACTAGGATGGTGCACCAATATCTTCTCTTGGATGAAAGTCACTTCCTTCCTCCTTTCTTCGCTCTTCAATTCCCTTTTTTGAATGGTGACCGCCTCCACTCCCCTTTTTTCTTTTTTGGTTGTCCCTCGCTCGTAGATTCCATTCCCCGATCAAATATCCATGCCCTCCTCTTTTTTTGTCTTCGAATCCTTGCTCCACCGAAACCCTCCACTCTCTTTCTGCTTTGCCCCTTTTTTTTCTTTTCCTTTCACTCCACCAAAAAGGCATCCCCATTTTCATGATGTTCTATTGGTGGTGCCCTCCTTATCTACTGTCCCATATGCTAGGAGTATGCCCTAAAGCAATCATGTGATGGTCACATGTATGGCATAGATATTGTACTATCGATATTATACTAATAGCAAGACGCTTGTTTATTCATCTTGTCCCTTTACTTTAGATGAATAAAGTCCATTAGATCAGTTGGAACCGATACCCATTCATGAGGCATCAAGAATATGTGTGACGAGTTATTAGTTAGTCTCTGATCTTCAAATTGGTTCCTAGTCGAAGGAACGTGGATTGGACATCCACTAGCTAGTTGAGACCATTGTGTACGTAGCCTCGCTATTGAGCATTAGATACCCAATAGGGATAACGAGTCACAAGTCATCAGATGTTAGACGTCCAAGCTGGAACACAGGTGTTCGTATCAAAACGAGTTCAGTTGAATCCACTGAACATGACAAAAGAGCAATTGACTAAGATGGAGGCTTCGTGCTTGGTCAATGTCTCAATCGCTCTTGGTTTTGGTGTGTTAATGGTCCTTAGACCTGAGCCACGATGCTGGCTTGTATATTGAAAAGCTGTGATTCATAGATACGATATTAGCAGATCATTGATTAACCTCTATGCATGATGGTTACAGTCCTCCATATATGAAGTCATAAGTGTGGGCAACAGTTGGGATCTGTCTCCTAATTAGATGAGGTTGACGTTCTATGTGATCTATGTGACAGTGCATTAGAAAGTCCTTGGCCAAGGCAAAGGTCGAGAGAAGTCTCGCCGAATGCATGTTAGATAAATTTCAGCATATGATCAAATCTGTGGATTTGACTCAGATATCCATGGCCCTTATTCGATTGGGGCATGATAAGGTAGAAGAACTGAATAACACTGAACCAAGGCCAACAGGCTCACTTTGTCTTCTTACTTCATTCTGACTGGGTAACCGTGATATGTTGCTAAATGTCATTCACGATTTGTAGGATCTAAGGATTGATTTGGGACGATCAATTCCTTGAGGAATCTCACTGCCAGTTCAGGGCTGAACCTAGGGACGTCACATGCTTTAACCAACATCTAGCGACATCCATAATGAAGACGGGATCGTGAGAATGCGATAGGACTATTTGGATAGCCAAAATGAGCGAAAATAGATTGGATTCGTTTCCTCCTTTTAAAGCTCACTAAAGGACAAAATTGATGACACAGGCATGACATCATGATGATGTCATGGATGATGTAATGGTTACATAATGTCTGCATTATCATTGGATAAGGTTTGTTATCCAAAAGAAAGGATAAGAAATGTTATCCTCAAAATATCAAAAGTAGGATAGGATTTTCTATCCGTTTGACAGATACGTTTGGCACGTCAAACGACGTAATTTGATCACGAAACTTGAAAGGTATCAAGCCTAAAATATCTAGAGCCCGTGGATGAGGATTATCGCCCAAAACGACGATGTTTGGGCCTTCCAATTGAGCAGCCATGATCGGTCGACAGGGTTGGTCAAAGGCGGAAAAATTGCTGCCTTTGACCACTGCCCCATGGGGCAGTGCCACATAGCTGGTAAAAAACGTCAACTTGCCACCTTTGACCAGCTGGTAGCCGACGTGGTGGCCTCCCATTGGCCACCATGTGAGGCGATTTTGGGGGGCCAATATAAACTGCCCCTCCCCCCTCATTCTATCCCTATCTCACCCTCTATAAATAGGGGTAAGGGGCCTAAGGTTCCAAGGTTAGAAACTTGTGAGAGTCACATATATACGTGCCAGATTTCATGAGAAAGTGAGCTTGAGAATCAACCAATTACGATACACAAAAGTTGTGTTTTCATTGGTTGAAAACAAAGGATTCGAATTGAGACATCGCGAGGATTACTAGCATAATTCGAGGGCTGTTTCTCCAAATCTCTATCTTCCAAGTCACACAGGTGTCGGCGCGTGTCTGAACTAGAGGCTCGATATCTCTTGGGCTCGAGGACAAAGAAACAAAGCCATATCCAACCTCTGTTGTTCAAGATACGTTTCTAAACTTGTTTTAGAAAGTTTTTTTTTTATTAAAGTATATGAGGACTTCTAAGACGATCTAGGGTGCCATTTGAATTTATTTTCTTCCACTGTATCTATAACATGTTTTCATGTATGTAATGAGCACCTGAGACCGCTAAAAACCCAACAAGTGGTATCAGAGCCACACTTAGAACTCCCGTATACTTGATTGATTCAGTTTTTGATGATATTTGGAATATCGTCGTTGGGTCTTCGAAATTGGTTTCGAAACTTGACAGATCTGACCCCATGCATGTCTAGACTTGACATAAGGCCTCAGGCGTCATTGGACGACCTTGGATGGGCGGTACGTCTGCTCGTGGCTCACGGCCAGAGGCGAAAACCGCTAATGGCCATGAGGATCAACGTCGGTTTCACCGCCTTTGACCAGGTCAACAGTCAAAGGCGGCCACCACCTTTAACTAGGAGCGTGCCCCGTAATTTTACAAAATTAAATTGTTTAGCTTTGCAAAAGACAAATCGAATCAATTTGATCGAAAATGTTCAAATGAACTCGGAATGAGCTCAAATTTGATGGAGCACTCGAAAACGAGCCTCTGCCAAAAAGACATTGCCTTTTGCAATGAGCAATGGTGGATTTGGGCATTTCGAGGTAATTTAGACACGTCTATGGCTCTATTTTTTCGATTATGATATTGGACGTCGCAAATTGTTGCGAATTAATGTTTTATTGCTCTTTTGATGTATTTGAACATGTGTTATGATATGTATGTGATATATATGATGTCTATTCTGGCAGACGGATTATTATCTATTTGGAGGATATGTCTGCTGTTGCTGGTTGCTGCTAGGACTGGTAGAAATTTAATAGACATAGGTGAGACCTGCTTTGAGACATAAATGTTAGGTCGTACATTTAGGTGTCCATGAATAATGAATTCCAAAGGAAGTACGAGAATATGGACAGCGCAAGGTCGATTGTTCTTCATTTGAAAGAGTCCTTCGATGAGAATAGTCGGACCACCAGATATGAGATATCTAAGGCGCTGTATCGTATGAAGATGCCAGAGGGTGCCTCTGTTAATGATCATGTTCTCAAGATGAGCTAGCATATTGAAGAGCTTGCCAGGCTGGATCTCATTATGGATAATGAGCTAGCTGTGGATTTGATCCTTCAATCATTGCCTGAGTCCTTCTCAAGTTTATTCAGAATTACCACATGCATAACATGCAGAAGACTCTAGCAGAACTTCACAGCATGTTAGTGGTACATGAGAAGGAAATACATAGCAAAAGGTCGAATATGATGGCCGTTACTGAACCGTCTTCCTCGAAAAGTAAGACTTCTTCGAAAAAGAAGAGAATGTTCAAGAAAGCTGTGCGAAAGCCAAAGTGAACAAAGAGACCTATCATTATTGCGGGCCAATGGGCACTAGAAGAGGAATCATAAGAAGTACCTCGCTAGCTTAAAGGTTAAGCAAAAGGACCATTCTCCTAGAGGTATGATTTCTATGCTTATTGAGACTAATCTTATGGCTAGTTCACAATCTAGCTTATGGATTCTAGATTCAGGTGTGACGTCACATATTTGTATGTCGTTATAGAATCTAGAAATAAGTCGAATGCTAGGGGAAAATGAGACAGTCCTGACTTTTGCGAATGGAGCAACAGTTGCTGCCATAGCTATAAGGACTTGTCGTGTACTTTTGGCTAGTGGACATGTAATGGTGTTGTCAAACTGTTTGTATTATGAAAGAATTGTATAGAACATAATATCCATATCTCATCTAATAAGAGAGAATTATGAATTCCATTTTTTTGGGTAAGGAACATACGATATGTGTTCCATCTTTCATAATGGAAAGGTCGTTGGTTCAGCTCAGTTGACCAATCGTCTTTTCACCATTGACATGTCTCGTAATGCGATTACCAATTTAAATAAGCTCAATGACATTAATGCCATTGAGAAACACCAAAGCAGTGGTCCTAATCCTAAGTACCTGTAGCACCTTTGATTATGTCATATTTGAGAGGGCAAGATTAACAAGTTGAGTAATGATGGATTTATCAATCTATCTGGTTTTGAACCATACTCAACCTATGACGGCTGTCTTCAAGGAAAATGACTAAATCGCCCTTCGTGGGTTAAAGTGAGAGAGCCACTGATATATTGGGATTAATACATATAGATATACATACACCAATGAATGAGATTGCGAGAACGGGTTCTCATACTTCATTATCTTTACTGATGACTATTCTAGGTATGGGTATTTGTACTTGATGAAGTACAAGTCTGAATCCTTTGAAAAGTTTAAGGAATTTAGAAATGAAGTTGAGAAACAAACAGGGAAGAGTATTAAGGCCCTTCGATAAAATCGAGATGGAGAATACCTTAGTACTGATTTCCTTAATTATCTCAAAGAAAATGGCATATTATTCAATGGATGCCTCTAGGGACTCCTGAACACAACGGTGTATCAGAAGGAAGGAATCGTACCCTATTGTATATGGTGCAATCCATGATGAGTTACACCAACCTACCTATTTTTCTCTGGGAATATGCCTAGAGACTACCGTATACATATTGAATAGAGTGCTGTCCAAGTCTGTTCCTACCACATCATATCAGATGTGGCATGGTAGGAAACCAATTCTTAATCATCTTAGGATTTGGGGATGTCTAGCTTTTGTGAAAATGCTGAAATCAGACAAGTTGGAGGCAAGGTCTGACTAGTCGTTTTATAGAATATCTGAGAGAAAGTCTTGGATATTACTTCTATTTCATTTGACTAAAGAGATTGGGTCAGTAGGCACGCTACTTTTCTAGAGAAGTAGTTCATCCAAGAAAAGAGCGAAGGCCGCAGGATAGTCTTGCAAGAAGGAAATGAAGAGATAACGACTCCATAGGTTCAAACTCTGATCTCTAATTCAGTGGGAGCTTCAGACACACCGCCTCTGAAAAGGAGTTTGAGAGTATCTCACCCTCTTGAACGTTACTATGGAAATTTGGTTGATGAAATACAACTGTTTATGGTAAACGATGGTGATCAACTAAATGATCCCGAGTCATATACAGAGGCTATGTCAGATAAGAATTCTAACAGATGGCTTGAGGCCATGAAATCTGAAATGGACTCGATGTATTTCAATGATGTATAGACATTAGTTGACCCACCTGAAGGTATCATATCTATAGGCTGCAAATGGATCTTTAAGAGAAAGATCAATGCAGAGGGTCAAGTTGGAACATATAAAGCTAGACTGGTGGCGGAAGGTTATCACCAAAGAGAAGGAATTAACTATGATGAAGCCTTCTCTCTGTCGCCATGCTGAAGTCCATTAGGATTTTATTGGCCATAGCTGTACACTTAGACTATGAGATATTCCAAATGGACGTCAACATGGCATTCCTTAATGGATTTCTTAAAGAAGATATCTATATGGAACAACCACTTGGTTTTGAGTCCAAAGGCGAAGAGCATAAGATGTGCAAGCTTAAGAGGTCTATTTATGAACTAAAATAAGCCTCGAGGAGCTGGAACATTCGATTCGATGAAGTGATCAAATCGTTTGGCTTCATGAAGAATTCGGATGAGCCCTATGTATACAAGAATCTTAGTGGGAGTGCTATTGCATTCTTGGTCCTTTATGTGGATGACATATTGCTGATTGGTAATGATATGCCAATGTTATCATCCATCAAGCTGTTCTTGTCGCAGAAATTCTCTATGAAGGACTTAGGAGAGGCCACCTATATTTTGAGCATCAAGGTCTATAGAGATAGATCCAGACAATTGCTTAGCCTCTCACAGTCCACGTACATAGATAAAGTGTTGAAAGGTTCAACATGGAGTATTTCAAGAGATGGTTGTTACCATTTAGACATGGAATACTTCTTTTTAAGGGGTAGTGTCCCAAGACCCCTGTGGAGAGGCAGAAAATGGCGAAGATACCATATGCTTCGGCTATTGGTAGCATAATGTATGCTATGTTATGTACGAGACCTAATATTGCTTATGTTGTGAGCATTACTAATAGATATCAGTCGGATCCAGGTGAGGAATACTAGATCGAGGTCAAGAATATCCTTATGTACTTGAGAAGGACAAAGGACTTATTCTTGATATATGGAGAAGTAGATTTCAAAGTTAATGCATATACGGACTCTGATTTCCAATCAGATCCTGATGACTTTAAGTCAACGTCTGGGTTTGTATTCACAATGAATGGTGGAGCAGTCAGCTGGAAAAGTTTCAAGCAAAGTATAACTGCTGACTCCACCACTGAGGCAGAGTATATGACAGCTTCAGAAGCTATAAGGAAGCCGCCTAGATGAAGAAGTTCATCGCAGAGCTTGAGTAGTTTCTGCTATCAAGGAGCCGATCCCATTGTTTTGTGACAACAATGGAGCGATCGCTCAAGCGAAGGAACCAAGGTCTCACTAGAAGTCCAAGCACATCGAAAGGTGCTTCCATCTCATTCGAGAGATCGTTGGGAGAGGTGACATCGCCGTGTAGAAAATCGCCTCCGTGAAAATATAGCGGATCCATTCACTAAGGCGTTACCCTATGCTATATATGAAAAATACATTAGTAGAATGCGTCTAAGATATCAGCATGGTTGGCTTTAGTGCAAGTGGGAGGTTGTTAGGAGTATGCCCTAAAGCAACCATGTGATGGTCACATGTATGGCATAGATATTATACTATCGATATTATATTAATGGCAAACACTGTTTATTCATCTTGTCCCTTTATTTAGATGAATAAAGTCCATTAGGTCAGTTGAAACTAATACCTATTCTTGAGGCGTCAAGAATATGTGTGACGGGTCATCAGTTGGTCTTGATCTTCAAAGTGGCTCATGATTGAAGGATCGTGGATTGGGCATCCACGAGCCGGTTGAGACAGTGTGTTTGCAGCCTCGCTATTGAGCATTGGATGCCTAATAGGGATGACGAGTCACAAGTCATCGAATGTTAGACGTCTAAGCTGGAACACAGGTGTTCGTATCGAAACGAGTTCGATCGAATCCACTGAACGTGATGAAAGAGCGATTGACTAATATAGATGCTTCATGCTTGGTCAATGTCTCAATCGCTCTTGGCTTTGGCGTGTTAATGGTCTTCAGACCTGAACCACGATGTTGGCTTATATATTGGATGGCTATGGTTCACAGGTACGATATTGACCGATCATTGATCCGCCTCTGTGCATGATAGTCACAATCCTCCATATACAAAGTTACAGGCGTGGGCAACAGTTGGGATCTGTCTCCTCATTAGATGAAGTTGATGTCCTATGCGATCTATGCACGACGGTGCATTAGAAAGTCTTTGATCAAGGCAGAAGTCGAGAGGAGTCTCGCCGAATGCACGTCAGATAGATTTGTGCATATGATCGAATCTGGGTTTGACTCAGATATCCATGGCCTTCATTCGATCGAGACATGGTAAGATAGAAGGACTGAATAGCACTGAACCAAGGCCAACAGGTTCACTTTGTCCTCGTACTTCATTCTGACTAGGTAACCATGATATGTTGCTAGATTTCACTCATGGTTTGTGGGATCTAAGGATTGATTTGGGACGATCAATTCCTTGAGAAATCTCACTGCCAGTTCAGGGGTGAACCTAGGGATGCCACACGCCTTAACCGACATCTGGCAACATCCATAACAAAGACGGGATCGAGGAAATGCAATAGGACTATTTGGATAGTCAAAAGGAGTTAAAACAGATTGGATTCATTTCCTCATTCTAAAGCTCACTAAAGGACAAATAGATGACACAGGCATGACATCATGATGAGGTCATGGATGATGTAATGGTTACATCATACCTGTATCATGTTGGATAAGATTTGTTTCCAAAAGAAAGGATAAGAAAGATTATCCTCTAGAAAGTCAAAAGTATGATAGAATTTTCTATCCATTTGATAGAGACGTTTAGCATATCAAACGATGTGATTTGATCACGAAACTCGAGGAACTCAAGCCTAAATGTCTAGAGCTCGTGGATAAGCATCGCTGCAAAAAAAGATGCTATTTGGGCTGCCCAAATAAGCGCCCACGATTGGTCGATAGGTTGGTCAAAGGCGGCAAAATTGTCGCCATTGACCACCGCCTAATGGGGCGAGCCTCACGTGGCTGGTCAAAGGCGATTTGACCGCCTTAGACCTACATCCAGTTGGCCACATAGACCAGCTAGCAGCCCACGTGGCGACTTCTTATTGGCCGCCACGTGAGGCAGTTTTGAGGGGCGGTATAAACCGCCCCTCTCCCTCATTTTCTCCCTCTCCCTAACCCTCTGAAAATAAGATGAGGGCTCAAGTTTAGAAGGTTAGAAAGTTGTGAGAGTCACACATATACGTGCCAAATTACATGAGAAAGTGAACTTGGGAATCAACCAATTCGGATGCACAAAGTTTGTGTTTCCATTAATTGAACACGAAGGATTCGGGTTAAGACGCCGCAAAGATTACTAGCTTATTCTAAGGGCCGTTTCTCCGAATCTCCGTCTTTAAGGTTGCATGGTATCGAGGCGTGTCTGAATTAGAGACCCGACACCTCTTGGGCTCAAGGACAGAGAAGCAGATCCGCATCCAATCTCTGTTATCTAGGTACGTTTCTAAACTTGCTTTAGAAAGTTTAATTTTCGATTAAAGTATATGAGGATTTCCAAGACGATCTAGGGCGCTGTTTCAATTTATTTTTCTTCCACTGCGTGTATGACATATTTTCATGTATGTAACGAGCACTTGGGATCGCTAGAAATCCAACACTAACCTAAGCGTTATTACATGGGTTGAGGCACAGACCTGATGCGTTATTACTCGAGTCGAGCTAAAACGGAACTTGCATTCATAACGTGTGTGATAATTTACATCTGTGAATTTGGACTTGAGGCGTGTTTACACAAGTTGTGTTAGCTATCGTGTGTATCTATCGTGTTGCTAGACTGTCACATGTAATTGGTTATCTTGGTCAATGAGCTGTATTGTATTGCATGTTTAGGGTCGATTTGGGTTATGTCTGTCACGCCCCAAACTCGACGGACGTGCAACGTTCCGTCACCACGTTAAATGACCAATGCGAACGACTGACCCAAGACTCGTCAAGGCCAAACTACCCCTATAAAATTCGCACTAGCGAAAATGATCATCACCCAAATATGCCAAAGAAGATGAGGTCAGGAGTAGAGAGTAAATAAACATATAAAATAATCATCACTAGATAAATACAGTGTTAGATACAACCCTCTCAAAAAAGACTAACTCAGGTTGACCTACACTCAAAACAAACACAGGACTATGGATCTACTCATCCTCAGCCTCGCTGCCACTCAGACGATGGAAGCTCCTCAGGGTCAGACTCCTCGAGCGATGGAGGATCGCTATTCATCGGGATCCTCGTTACCTGCGCTATCAATCTCCATCGGCCAGTCCTCCTCTGACGGGCTGCTAGTTAGGCTCGGGAATCACCACCTCGCCTCCAAAAGTCATTGGGTCATCGAACCCATTGATCTAATCCATCAAGTAGCAAATTAAAACCCTACAGCAGCTCCTTAAATATCAGTCCTCTCGTACGCATCTAGGCCTCGTAACGATGAGGTATTAAAAATCACCTCCCTCATCAACCCATACAGCATTAACGATCTGCTCATAAGTTATACTGTCCATAGGTGGATATGCGTAGTCTCAGACTCTATCTCTATAGGGATACCATGGTAGACCGAGGAGATACTCATGACTGAGGCCGGGGGTCTGAGAATGATTTAACAACAACAGTGAGAATAAACTCAGTAAGCTCACCACTAAACCTAGCTCAGGATGAGAGACACACTTGGATCGACCCTAAACATGTAGTTCTACGCGTCTCATTCGTATACACGATGAAATCAGGTAAACAGGCAAGCGACTCACAGGTCATGCCAGTAATATAGATGCACAAATAGGTAAGCGAGCGGCTCATTGCTTAGGTGAAATGTAGACATAACATTGTATATGCAATACCATAGGTGAGCAGGCGAACGACTCACAACTCAGGCCAATCCAAATGCAACCAATCAACAGGTGAGCGATTTACAACTCATCGAGCGACTCACAACTCGGGCCAAATGCAATAGATAGATAGGTGAGTGACTCACGGCTCATCGAGCGACTCACAGCTCGAGCCAAATACCAATATAACAAATAAATAGGTGAGCGACTCACGGCTCATCAAGTGACTCACGGCTCATCGGGATTGATCAGCGTCTCAACGCTTCATGGTCCGTGCCTCAACCTACGTCATATAAGCGCATTAGATTGCACCCTTATCGCTCTAGCTACCCTGCGTCGAGCGTGTCTGGCGTACTAGCCTTATTTCGCCTTTTTCCCCACACATGGGACTCGCCCTCCAACAACTTATCCCTCCAATTTCCCACATCATATAGGCACATCAAGGTCATTCTCCACAGTCAACATACCAGCATGCAATATACCATGCACAAATAGTCAAATGGCGTGCTCTAGTTCCACTTCTCATAACTACAAATGAATAGGCATATGATCAAGGAATCCCAACATTCTTTCACATGCATTCTTTGTCATTCAATCATGCGTGGCATGCAAAAATGTAAAAACGCGACAAAACAAGTACATTCTCAGTACGGGATCATTTAGGCATAAAATATTTATACTAAAGTTGCGTTATTGACCCAAAACTCATGCCGATCACTTTCAAATATGCATGTATAGCCTATGAATAGTAGAATTTCCATGTGAACAGTAACTTCGGGATCATGAATAGTGCGCTTGTGCGACGTATAAAGCCTAGCCTTGCATATTCAAGCCTAAACTCGCACTACGTCAACTCTACCTCAAAGTATTGTATTCGACACTCATGAACAGCCCCACGGCTCTCGTGAACAGTGAATAATTATGATACCCCAAACAACAATCACAATTAACCGAGCCTTTATCCCCAATGAAAATCCGATTTAACCGTGCTTAAAATTTATCCTAGAGTCTAGCTATCGCATGTACGTCAACCTACTCAAAGTTTAGGAGCTACGCTTACCTAGACGAAGCTCGGACGATGACGAAGAGTGGGACGACGGCGGCGGTCCAGCAGGGAGCGGCGGAGCTTGAATCGAAGTAAAACCCACTAGATCTCCACGACTAGACCCCGTCCAACTTCAACCTACGTAAATATAACAACTTCCTAACTGATCTACCTTTAGATACTCAAAGCCCAAGATCTTAGGTCGCACAGGAGAAAACGGAGCTCGATTTGCCCTCCAGATGAGCTCAAATGGACCAATTCTTCCCAGGCACGTGTAGAAAAATGGAAAAGAGAGAGAGAGAGAGAGAGAGAGAGAGAGAGAGAGAGAGAGAGAGAGAGAGAGAGAGAGAGAGAGGAGGGAAGGTCTCTTGAACTTCATGTGCAAGACGACGAAGGGCCACTATTCATGAATGACTAGAATTAATGGGAGATAATGAGGGTGGTTAAATGACATTGATGGATTGACAAGGTTGATGAATTTGACATGATGATTTAATGAGCAACATGAGAGATTTGATGGCGACGCGATCGATGGAACAACCGATAAGACTATTCTCGAAATTCATGCAAAATGCATTGATCGGGCCCGGGGTGAACAAACTCAGACGAAGTTTTACTCTAGACTGACATGCTCTCAAGACCACAAATGCCATGACTGACAATCTAGGGAGTCTATCGAAAATGAGGGCGAACCGATCAATTCTAACCTGCCGACTTATTTTCTTAAACTCCAGAATAAATTGGCCAAAAGCTGACCCAATCGTGGTGACGTCCAAATCATAACTGCGATATTCATGAGAGTTCAATGTCCAAGTTTGGAATTCATTTCTTGGCCAAATCCAATCGATAACAACTTTAGTAAATACTCAAATTAACAGGTGGCTTTTAGGGGCTACGTGTATCGACCTACAATTAAGTTTACGTACTTAAATTCCTAGGTAACTTTTCCTCATGGTTAGTCATCTCAGAGTAATCAGGTCTGAGCGAGATTTAGCAAGAGCGTGTCATTGAAATAAATCCGTTCAATATTACAATCCCGAAAATGGGTCGAATTTCAAAATGTTACAATTCTTCCCTCTTTATAAAAATTTCATCCTCGAAATTTTCAATAACACTACTGATCTAACAAAAAGAAATACTTGTGTCTCATCTCCTCTTCGCTTTTCCATGTGGCTCCTTCAGTCCCATGATGCTCTCAAATTACTTTGACCAATGGCACCGTTATTCCTCAAGACTTGCTCCCTTCGATCCTCTATCGTCACTAGTTTTTCCACATACGAGACTCGATTGTCCACTTCAATGACTTCATGATCGAGTGTACGCTCGGTCTAGCTCGTACTTTCTCATCATCGAAACATGGAACACATTGTGAACTTGGGAAAGATTTGGCGCAAGGCAGGTGGTAGGCTAGTGTTCCAATCTTCTCTAGGATCTCGAATGAGCCTATGAATCTCGGGCTTAACTTTCCTTTTTACCAAAGTGAGATAGTCCTCTCATTGGTGACACCTTTAGGAACATATGATCTCCCACTTGAAGCTCCAAAGGCCTACGTCACCTATCAGTATAACTCTTCTGGTGGCTCTGAGCTATTTCAGTCTTTCCTTGATCACCTTAACTACCTCCACTGATGCTGAACTAACTCTGGCCTGTTGTACTCCTCTCACCAACCTCATCCCAGTAGATTGGAGTTCTACAAGCCCTTCCATATAAAGCCTCAAATGGAGCTATTCTGATACTCTACTGATAGCTATTATTGTATGTGAGCTCTACTAGATGTAGCTGTTCTTCCATCTACCTTTAAAATTGATCACACACACGCCTTCAACATATTTTCCAATGTCTGAATCGTCCTTGCAGATTGTCCATCGGTCTGCGGGTGGTATGTTGTACTCTACCTCAACTCCGTTTCTAACGCAATCTGTAAGCTTTCCAAAATGTCGCAGTAAAGTGAGGGTCACGGTCTGATGTAACTGTCATTGGCATTCCATGCAGACAAACAATTTGACGCGCATATAATTCAACCAGCTTTTCCAAAGCAAAGTCCTTTCCGCTGTTATGAAGTGAGCAGACTTGGTCAACCTATTGACCTCCACCCATATCGAATCATTTCATGTCTGACTCTTGGGAGTCCTATCACAAAGTCCATGGTAACATGTTCCTATTTCCATTCTGGGATCTCAAGCGGCTACAGCAGTCCTCCTGGCTTGCAATGGCGCCTTCACCTGCTGACATGTCAAGCACTTAGCCACATACTTGGCTACATCACTTTCATTCGTTCCACCAATAGTGCTAATACAGGTTCTGATACACTTTGGTACTTCTAGGGTAGATACTATAGTTACTACAATGAGCTTCAAATGACATTTCCTCCTTCAACTCTACATCATTAGGCACACACAATTGTCCCCTGAATTTTCAATATCCCATCCTTAGTCACTTGAAACTCGGGCTTCCTCTTCGCCACATCCATAAATAAAATTTTCTGAATATCAGGGCTTGTAAATTGAAATTCCTTAATCCTCAACGTAGCCATTAGACTCGAGAGTGTCCTACCTCAATCTTGAATTTCGAGTCTCTTATTCCTTCGAGTAATGTCCACTCTTTAACCATCAAGTGCGCGATGCTCACTTCCGACTAAGAGCATCTGCTGCCTTGTTCGCCTTTCCGGGGTGGTATAGGATATCACAATCGTAGTCCTTAAGCAATTCTATCCAACGACGCTGTCTCATGTTTAACTCCTTTTGAGAGAACAGATACTTCAGGCTCTGGTGATCCGTGTAAATCTGAAACTCCTCTCCAACCAGGTAATGTCTCTAGATCTTAAGTGCGAACACTATTACTGCCAACTCTAAATCATGTGTCGGGTAATTCATCTTATGTGGTCTCAACTATCAAGATGTATACCCCACAACTGGTCCATGTTGCATCAAGACACACCCAAGTCCTCTCAACAACGCATCACTATAGATCTTGAATCCTTAGGTCCTGATGGGATTGTCAACACAGGCACAGTTGTTAGCCTATCCTTAAGCTCCTGGAAACTCTCTTCGCACTTATCTGACCATTCAAACTTTACCTCCTTCTTTAGTAGGCATGTCATAGGAGCAGCTATTGCGAAGAACCTTTCCACGAAGCGCCTATAATATCTAGCCAATCCTAGAAAACTTTGCACTTTTGTTACCATCGTCATCTTGACCATTTTCTATTGCTTCAATCTTTGACGGATCTACAGTTATCCCTTCACCAAATGATATGTCCAAGGAACACATTCGGTTAAGCCAAACTCACACTGACTAAATTTGCATACAGCTAGTGCTCTCTTAAGATCCGTAGAATGATCATCAAGTGTTGCTCATGGTCCTCAAAGCTCTTCGAGTACACCAGGATGTCATCGATGAACACTATCACGAGCTGATCTAGAAACTCCTTAAACACTCGGTTCATCATGTCCATGAAAGCGGTTAGGGCATTTGTCAATCCAAATGGCATAACTATAAACTCGTAGTGCCCATATCTCGTCCTAAATGCCGTCTTCGATATATCCTCCTTCTTGATTCTCAGCTGATGATAGCCTCCTTAGGTCTATCTTATCTTAGAAAACACCGATGCTCCTTGTAGCTGATCAAATAGGCTGTCTATCCTTGGTAGAGGATACTTGTTCTTAATTGTCACCTGATTGAACTGCCTATAGTCGATACCACCGTAGAGATCCGTCCTTCTTTCTTACTAATAACACTAGGCTCCCTCATGGCGAAGCACTGGGGTGGATAAATCCTTTATATCCAGCAGTTCTTGTATCTACAACTTCAATTCCTTCAATTCTAACAAGGCCATTCTATAAGGCGCTTTTGATATCGGCTCCGTCCTAAGGGCTAACTCGATTACGAACTCCACTTCTCTTTCTAGTGGTAAACCAGGCAAATCCTGAGGGAAGACATCCGAAAAATCTTACACCACTAGCACATCCCTAGCCTTACTTCCTAAGCTGACGAATCAGCGACAGACGAGAATCCCTTATGCGCTATGATATGTTTGATACGGGATAGCTGGAGAGATAAGGGTGCCAACCTAATATACGCTATTACTGTGGTTGAGGCACAGACTTGATGCTTATTACGTGGGTCGAGCCTAATAACAAAACTTACATTCATGACATGTGTGATAATGACATCTATGAATTTGACTTGTGGTGTGTTTATGCAGGTCCGTATTGGCTATCGTGTGAATCTATTGTGTTTGCTAGACCATCGCATGTGATTGATTATCTAGTCATGAGCTAGACTGTATTGCATGTTTAGGGTTGATTTGGGTTATGTCTACCCTGAGCGAGATTTAGAGGGTGAGCTTGCTGAGATGTAAATCTCCTGGTTGTCGTAAAACCTTCTTTACAAACCCTCGACCGCGAGGATGAACTTTCCCCCTATTTGCCATGGGATACTAGTGGAGGTTAAGACTAATGTGACCGAGTACCCTACAGTGGATGGAGTTGTATATAAGAAGTATTCATGTGTAGTTTGGGTAGATGTGAGAGACGAATTTTTGGTGGCCATACCGTTACAAGACGTGGATTATAGGAGTGACTGGTGTTTTCGTGGGACCATTGTAGAGTTTTGATATCCCAATTCGTGAGTTAGAAGAGACGGGTCCATTAACTGTCGTTACCTTTGGTGGCGAGCCCGAAATATAGCCTCAGAGCATTCAGTTGTAGTTGTCTATAGAGATAGAGGTCCGCAGATGAGGAGGACTCGATGGATAGTGACCCTCTGACACCTGTGAAGTCTGACCTAGAAAAGATTTCATTTTCTGACCTAAGTGATGTGACTAACGAGTAGGTTATATGGCCTTGTTTTCCCCTTTTTGGTAGCCCTTGTGTGGGAAGCTTACTTAGACATCGACCTTATCCCTTTTTTTTGTATGGATGGTTGACTGTAGTGAGATTTCGTAGTAATCCCATTTGTTTTTTGGGAACCGTTTGACATGTATGTGTTTTGTGTCATTATTTACATGTTTGAGTTTCTCTCTCTATCCCTCCCTTTTTATTATGTATGGGTTATGCGTTCGCTTCCTGCTAGTGTTTGGGTTCCTATTGATGGTCGTTTGGTCCGCGATGAGTCCTAGGCGTCACATCTTCTTCTCAAGATCGAAACGACGTGAAGGGAGGGATGTTGAGTACTTGTAGGATTCAGGGCGTGACACAAAGCGGCTGGCAACGGATGTATTGTATATGTTTAGGGAAAAGAAGGAGAACTACCTTTTGTCACTTCAACTCATGTACATGCTGCGAATAAGCCTTTTGTTCTAAGACACGATCTTCTTTTTGTTCCATTCAACTCTTAGAGTGTATCAGGGACATGTTTGAAACATGGATTGCCTTTCATCATCCTAAGCACTCTCATTTAGCATATTCAATGCCTCATTTTCATTTTGCAAAATCACATGCTCAAATTGACTTTTACAAGGTTTTTTATGTAAGATGCATATATTGCAAAAAATGAATAAATGATCACTCGAATGCTGGATTTGAAATTGCTTTTCATTCAAAAATGTCATGTGAAACATTGCCTATTTTCCTCTTGGACTTGAGGTGCCTAAGTTTTCTCAAAAGACTTAACAGAATGCCTAGATTCTTCATCTAGGACTTAACATTAATGATGTGCTACTCAGAATATCTAAAGACATGGTTTTAAACTTGTTTTGACGAAAAGACATTTCAATCAACTTTCAATTTCTTAAGGTTTTTAGGAAGAAGGATACTTTTTCTGATCCACGCTGGATGGTCGATCCATTGTGTTTGCTTCTCTTCGAGATTGACGTTTTCTCTCTTGAACATACCTCCAATCAGAGAAGACATAAAGCATGTCCAATCTTAGTCAAAAAGGATAATTTAGAATCAATACCAAGTTACCCTTCACTTCCCATTGCGCGGTGGG
>JAGVVM010020789.1:0-10444 GCA_019149425.1 Psidium friedrichsthalianum | reverse complement strand
GATCTGAAGACGATAACATCTTTGCGAAGATAACGAGATAAGAGCGGGCTTTTGCCTCCGGTCGACTTCGACACGGCAGGTTGTGTCCGTGTCGAATGATCTGGCGACATAAAGGGCGAGCGTGGCCAGCTCAAGACGCAGTCTTGTTTCTCATTTAGGAGGAGGGAGCAATGAGTCCTGTCGAATCACCACGCGACACGCTCTCATTGTATCCTTCGGGTTTAGGAGGCGCTGTCACGGGGAAGATGTCAGTTGAATTGTCACCCAGGATTAAATGGCTATCGCGATTGGGCTGCAAGTACATTCTGCCGTGTTAGCTCGAGCCATTGAACCTGTCTAATTTTGGCCAGTGAATTGTATTACTGGGTCCGGCCGGGACCTCACAATTGATAGCAAATTGTCAACTTTTTCTTGGGCCCAGTAGGTTCCCCAATTCATGATCGTTTAACCGAAATGTGTGAGAAGCGGGAAAGTTCCTGTCAAATTCATGTGTTACCCGCCAAGCTCGGTGGTTGTATGCTCTGAGGCTGCACTGCAGGCCTGCAACACCTCTCTTAAAATTCTGAAAGAAATGGCAAAAATTGTTGAAGAGGAGGAATTCAGGAGCAGTCATCTGCATGTGGTAGCCCAACCTATCCACATCCTCGGCTGCAAATATTTCCAATCTCCTCCATCTCTAGTCGGTAGTCCCAGGAATACTCAAGATGGGCGGTTCTTTGATTCCTTCCACTTTCCGAGTACAATCCGTCGTTACCAGCAGTCGCCGCAAGAGCATATCCCCATGCCTGAAATAGTGGAAGCGTACGCGATCCCTCATTATTATCTCCCTCTGGTATATCTTGGACAGCAATTTCATCACCGCAATGGCAGTCCTCACAAGACCTCAAGTTCTTCACTATCCGTATTTCGAGTCCTGGATTGGTCTTGATCAACCCGAATGCAACGGCAAGCTTTTCGTGTGATGGCGCAACTGAAACGCTTTATCCTCGTCATCTACCTCGAGCAGTACCTGCGAAAGTTTAGGACTATACCTTTCTGCGATCAATTTCTCTTCAATCTCATCCAATTTCTCGTATATCTTCTCCGCTTCAGGGTGACTTGAATCCTCCCGCCGTGAATTCATGAATTAACCCATCGATCTCAATCCTACTGGAACCTGGTGGCTTCCTGAGTCCCTTCTTATCCATCATTCCTAACCCTCGCCTTATCACACCATTTTTCCCGGCTGACGCGTAGACGTTGCTGATGAGCACATAGCTCCCGCAATCATCAGAATTTGTCTCAACAATTGGAGATGCTCCATTAAGCGTTCGCCTCTTTCTATGTCTCCGTGAACTTTACAAGCCCAATTAAGTTTCTCCACATCACCGCATCTGTTCAATAGGCATCTTCCTTATGAACTCTTCAGCTTCTTCCAAATTGCCCTGCTCTGGCGAGAATGTCCACAACACATCCATAGTGATGAATTTTGGTCTTACCCCGTATTTTCCTTCTCATGTTCTTGAAGTACCGCAGACCCTCATTACCCAAGCCCTCATTTCGACATGCCGATAACACTGCAGTCATCGTCCCTTTCATCTGGTTTTATGCTCATTTTCCTCATCTCGAGGAATAAATTGATAGCATCCATGCACTTCCCATGACTGGCCAGGCCAGATATCATCGCAGTCCAAGCAAAAGCATCCTTTTCTGCGATGTCATCAAAAACTCGCCTCGCGCTGTTTAATCCCCACACTTTGCATACATATCAATGAGTCCGGTGCTGACATTAGCCTTCGAATCAATCTCTATCTCCTTAGCAATGACATGTACCTTCTTCCCCATTCCCAATGCCCCGGTGTCAGCACATGCTCTCAAACTGAGACGACCGTTGCATCGTTAATCCCTACTCCTTCCTTTCTCATCCTCTCGAACAACCTGATCGCCTCCACAGGACTATCATCATCAACCATCCCATTCGATCATGCAATCCAGGAGACGACATCTCTCTGCGACATTCGATCGAACACCTTACACGCACAAGCCGACCGGCCGCAAGCAAAGTACATATGAATCAGGGCATGCTCTATATATACCGATCCGAAGCGAGACCCGACTTGGCAACCAATCCGTGCACTTGCTTTCCCCCAACGGGTCGACCTCGAGCGAGCGCAGCACTTGCATATGAAAGGGTAAGTGAACTTGTCGGGTCCAGGGGAGAGGCGGGCCGGGTCGTGGAGCATGGAGAGGAGAGGGAGAGAGCACGGGGAGGGTGGTCGGGTCGGGCTCTGGGAGTACGCGCGGATCATGGTGTTGTAGTAGTAGGAAGTTTGGGGCGGAGAGCGAATCGAGGATGAGGCGAGCGTAGCTAGGTCGCCATGGGGAGAGAGAGCCGAGAAGGTGAAGAGCGTGGAGAGATTGAGGTCAGGGCTGGTGTTGGCGGGCGATTTGAGGATCTGTGCATGGAGTTGCATGACCTGCGGCATCGTGGTGATCTCCATTGCGCATCTGGGAACGAATTACTTGGTCGCCGTCTGCTGATGCTGCTTCTTCCTTCCTTCCTTCTCTTCTCCTTGCAAAATCCACTACTGCATATTCAGACAAGAAAAACATGGATATCTGCTAGCCCAGCCCACTAGTGTTAGTTCATTGAGCTGGGCCATGGTGGTCTGAAATTGTGAATCGCACTTGGACCGTCAAAGGTTTCAATCTCAAAACCAAGCCTTGATTTTTACAGCCGAAAAGGGAGAATGTTGCGACCGGATCCATCCATTCTAACGGGTAAACCCATCATCACTTCGTAGTTAGAAGGCTCCGGGTGTTTAGGCAGAAAATATAATATTTGTAGATCAATAAGTCGTTTTTCTTTCCAGAAAACGACAATTTTTCTCGATTGTTGGCTGACATCTAAATGAACCGAAAACTATTTTCATAATTTTGGTATGAAATCGGATTTGATTTTCTCGTGCACTCTTTTTAAATATTTCTTATTCTTTTCTTTTTTTCTTTTTCTCTTTTCATTTCAATTTTTTATTTCCTTTTTGTTTTTCCCTCCTTCCTCCATTGCGGCTAGCCAGCGATGGTCGTTGGCGAACTCCAGAATCGCTTGGCGACGGCTGGGCGAGCTTGAGGTCCAACAGGCTACTAGTTATCGCTGAGGTTTGGCTGGACTTTGTTAGAAAAAAAGGAAAGAAAAATAAAAAAAAAATATTAAAAATTTAGAGCATATAGATAGAAGAGAAAATAGAGAGTGGTCCTCCAAGGAAGATGATTGCCTCTTCTTCAAAAAGAAAAAATTATTTCCTACTTTTTGAAGGTGGGTTTTTTTTTCTTCTATTGACGGAAAATGTTTTTCTTGACTCTTTGTTTTCTGTGAACCTAACGTTTAAAAATTTGAAAGTCCATTTTGGCTGAAGTACTTTTCTAGGTAAACGAATGGAGCCCTAAGAACCAAAATGAAATGACTTCTTCATCTAAAAAAATAGACGAACCTATGGCCGCACGTGTGTCAATCTATTTCAAAAATTCTCATTTCCCTTCCATTTCTAATTTTTCCGATGTAATGTTTTAGGCCAAGTTTGAAAACTGTGCGCCGAATATAACATAAGAGTTAAATAAATTCGAAACATTAGTAACTTATAAAATAAAAGGTAGCAAGTTAGAATAAAAATCGATAATTTGAGACTATCTAGAAAAAGTTGATACTTTTGTAAAGACGATGATAAGTACAAACAAGTCATCTGGGAAGGAGTCCCCCGTCATCTTTTAAAAATAGTTTTTGTACTTTCGTCAACCCCGAACTTAAAATTTTACCGACATGAACAGAAAAAAAAATCCATGTCTTTTACTCGGATCAAAATTCAATGCTGGCTCCTAAGAATGGTGGGAGTGCCAGTTCTCTTTTGCGTTTCAAGAGCAAAAAAATCTCAAAGAATGTCCCCAAATATGCAATTTTTGCTTCGCCCGATTTTGTAATGCGCGAATTGTTCAGATGGGGTTCATGACTGTCAGGTGTTAGGCGATAAGTCCATCGTGCATACCTATCTGTTCTCCATTCATTGCCAACTCGTGTCCCTCAATTCATTGGCAAGAAGACCCTGCCTGTTCATCTCATGGGCATCGAATCTGGCAGCCACATTCCCCGACTTAGCGTAAAGATTGAAGAATGTCGTAGGCGGAGAGATATAGAGGTTTTCCACTTTCCTTTTTCAATCTTCTTCTTTTCATATCTTTGTCTGCAAAAGGTGGCCGTGTCCATAAACTACACCCCGCCGCTTGATCTTTCTCTAGGCAAAAGAGAAGCTGGTATGTAGTTTTAAGTTTGGAGTTTCCTTGGAAGTGCTCCTCTTTTTTTTCCCACCAATGTCCTTTCAGCGACGTTTAGTGCGTTGTCCTTGTCGTGGAAGGAAGGATTATTGGAAGCACCCAGGTCGTCCACACTGGGCTTTTTGGACAACCTAATCATCCCCTTTAACCAGCACGACTCACGATGATAATACTATCTTAATGCTGATATATTCTCCTTGGAAATCTCTAATCTTCCCCGTTTGTCTTGCAGTTGATATATAAATGAACTCCACATGAACTGTGATCTAAACCTAATCTCTCTCCTCTCTCTCTCTCTCTCTCTCTCTCTCTCTCTCTGTGTTTGCGTTGAACATTCTTCTTCTCCTTGGCAAGCATTTGGGTCGTTTAGACAAAACTTCAGAGACACTTTCGTTCTTAGCTTGATTCTTGAATAATCACCATGGGAGTGTCCCTAGGGTTCCTAATAGCATACAAATCTTTGGACCATGATCGGGGGGAGGATGTGTTTAAACCAGACTAATGGCCCACTTTAGATATCATTAGACATGAGCGGTCATCACGCTCAAGACTAGCTTCACTATAAATTAATCATGTAAATCAATCCACTAACTTCTTAGACTTATGGTGCTGGTTTTCCAAGAGAAAAGTGGTCTCTTTTCACCTTTTCGCTTTTAAGTTTTTATAATCCAAAGCACAGACGACGACATTTGTAGAGGTAAATAAACTATTAATTTCCCGTTATCTCCATCCACTTCCACTAAGAGTTGTCTTAAATGTTTCTCGAAGGTATAAAGGAAAAGAAAATCTCTCTCTCTCTCTCTCTCTCTCGTCTCTCTCTCTCTCTCTCTCTCTGAGTTTATGCACTTGTGAGTGCCAAAAGACTTAGGAATCTCTCAAGAAAGGAAACATCAGACATGGGACTCATGCTTCTGAAGAAGATTAGTCTTCTGTTCCTCCTCCTCTCGGCTTCTCTTTTATCAACTTCTCTGGCAGGTTCGTCTTTTAAGTTTCTTTTTTGCGGCTTTCTTGGCCACAAACTACTTATAGTCTCACTAATCTCTCATATAATAGGTGACTAACCACCATGAAAATCAGGAGTTGGAAATTCTGCTAACATTCTGATAACTAGGGGTGTTAATGTTCTACGTGTCTGCATGCATCGGTGGCGAAAGCTTCGAAGCTCATCTTCATAGACCCGTCTGCTTAGTGATCTTTTTTGCCTTTTTGTGAATTCTTCAGGCCGACGGTCCAAGATCATGTTGGCCAAGGAAGTGAATCGAAATGCTGCTCCTTATGAGGTTATCATTTGTTACCTTCTGGTTAATTCTCATGGCCCTCGAATATGATCTTCACGCATGTTGTCTAGGTTTTTTCTACCTTCTTCCGGCTTATTTTCACTTGGCCATTTGACATGGCATCACCAAGCTTATTTTCTTTTTCTTTCTTCTCACCAAACTTCAGTTTGAAACTATATGCCGAATCGTTTGCTCCAAAAGCTCAAAATGTCAGATGAATGTGTAATTTTATATTATAGTTTCAAAGAGAAACAGAGAGTAATTTCGTGCAAGTTACACAAATTTCTTACTGATCTTTAGTTTGATGGTTTAGTGGGTGATGTTATTGTTAGGAGGGATCACAGAATGAGATGAGGCAACTGCTCTTCATGGGAGGATTCTGAAAGTGAATACCAACGATTATGGCAAATCGATACTTCGCCTGCTCTTGTTAGGCCCCCCTCCAATCTCATTCCCAACTGAGAGCCACGGCATATTGTGCAAATCAACAAGCTGTGACGTGTAAGAATTTACCTAATTATGGATAATGTAAACCTTAATATATATATATACATGTAATATAGAATCTTGCACTATTGTATAATATGGTCCTCATAATGAGTGCGCAGTTAAATTTTGATTCTTTATGATACAGGGCTTTGTACTGCTTTTGAAGGCTTCGTTGTTTTATGTGAAAATTGAATTATTTGAAAATGTTCTTCTAAAAATGGCCTCTTGTATTACTTGAATTAATTATTCGATGATTTTCTTTTTCATGATCAACCACTATTCATATAGATACATTTTGATGGATGATGAAAATATTTTCGTATATTCATTTTCGCAAGCCATACAAGCGATTATTTATGGTAAAGTATCTTTCGAACCGTTCATCTTTTATGAAACAAAAGGAGCTGTAGATGTATGCTCTCTGTCTGCTCACTTGATCAAGTTAAAAATGCAGCTAGTTATACTAAAAAGAGCACACAGGCTGCAAGTCAAGAGGAAGAGGTGAGAAAAAGCAAGACAATAAGATAGTATATAATTTCAATGATTTGAAGATGAAAAACGACATAACCAAGTACGCGACAAGTATTTGAATTCACATTTAGGGTGCTTTTATTTAGTGAAAGTGTTTTTTAGGAATTGATTTTCAGGATTTTCACTCGTTTGGTTTGCCAAAAATAACTTCATAAATTGAAAACATTTTTTTATACAGAAAATTCATGCATAAAATTAGGAAAGTGAATTCCTAAGTATAAAATTTAATTTTATATTTCATATTTTCCTCTTTTTATAATTTTTTTCTTTTTGTCCTTTGCCGGTTGTCGAACTTTGCGATGCCCGTGATCAGCCACAGATGTGGGCTGACGAGCTCGAGGCTTGCTATATCCCAGCGAGCTCAGCTTGAGGGTTGCCAATGACCGTCGAGCTTGAGCTCTTTCGTGGCCACCGCCAGTTGGTCGTGGTGGAGGGAAAAAGAAATAAAAAATTTAAAAATTTTGAAATTTTTTTAGCATGAAATTGAAATCATTTTCCAAATGAAATCTAAACACCACAAAACTTTTTCAATCACATATCACCAAGTATAGGAAAACTAACCATTTTTCTGAAAAATGATTTGCCGGAAAGCATTTTTCTTTTTCATGGAGTTTTTTACCCAACCAAACGCATCCTTAGATGATAGTAATCTCCAATGCTTATTACCTATTAGCCAGCTAGCATATAATAAATTATGATGTTATTCGTCTTTTTAGTGAAAAGACATGAGCGTTTGCTATCTCTTTACTTTTTTATATAAATGGTATTTGATAAAAATGTCTGGACATGATTTGGAATTTGAACGTTATTTTGAGCGTCAAGCTTCATTGGGCCAAAAATCAATCATTTCATTTTGGTTGCATGCTTTGATCTCCACTCTAGTCGGTCGTCAGTCGAGTACCTATACACTTCAATAGTCTTTTTCTATGATCTTTTAATATGTGAGACGTCATATATATATATATATATATATATCTATATCTCGAGCAACACTCGCTATTTAGCAGATTTTTGTTTCGTGGAGAATGGGATATTTTAGGAACATGTTTTCCTAGCTAGAAGCCATTTTTTTGGAAAATAACAATATTTTTCGGCATTTGGTTGAGACCTGAAAATGAACAGGAAAATATTTTCTTCATCTAGTAAGGAAAATGTAATTTGATTACGTCATCGTTTGCCTAGAAATTACTAATGTAGATGCTAGAAAATGAAAAAAAATGTGATTTTCTGTGTCATCGATAGGAATTCCGACCAAATAACAAGACAAAAAATCAAATGATGGGAATTATTTTCCTTATCAAACGACAAAAAATAGTTTTCAGTTCATTGTCGCATTTCAACTAAAACACCGAAAAATATTTTTTTTTCTGTAAATGAATTCCCCGAAAACTTTTTCCAGAAACGTACACCAAATGAACACATATTCATTAGTAATAATACATTATCGTTAAGCCAGTCTTCGATGTAAGAATATTCCCACGTATTCACCTTTTCCTTTTTTATTTGGTCGAACACGTATTCACCGTTTGATAAGTGATATACACGTCCGAAGCTAGTTTTTGTAGCTGAATTCTCCACATGCTAACCATCTAACGGTGATTACAACCACAGCACACATTTGGTTGATTCATGCTATAGCGATTAACCGCACATGCGCATCGGATTAAAGTTAAATCACAAGTGCATTTTAATGCGAACCCAAAATTCTCTTATTTTATGTCAAGATCTGGTTGTGTTCTCAACTGGTGCAATTAGATGTTCTAATGATTGTCTAAGTAAATAGAAAGATGTAGGCTTTCAATATAATCACGAGCGCGCGACATCTGCAAGACGATCGAAGGTCGAATAATAAACCGCGACATCCCAGGAACCTGTCCCGACCTAACGATCCCATTTGCGGAAGCAATACAATATCCCTTTCTCAATTGAGCAAGGTTGAGGTCCGTATTATTCAATTATCTGGCATAATTCTTCTTATTGGCATAAGAATAATAAATCATGTCTCCATTTTAATCCAATTTAAACTAAACGGTTGGCAAATTCTACAAAATCTATCATGGTATCAAAATACGAGGTTATGAGTTAAGTAAACCCTACTTTCTCCCAAATTGAATATTTCTACGCTTCATAGTGAAAAAGACTTGACTAAATTAGAGGCGAGAATTTCGAAAAAAAATAAATAAAGTGAGTGAGAATTCGACCCAAAAAAAAAACTAAGAGTGAGAAAAAAAATAATTAAGCCATATCTCATCATCGTGATCCGTTAGCTCGGAAGAGCTGCAAGAGAGAAGCATACGAACCAGCTGGTTCAGAGAAACTCGTGACTCGGTCAGCCGGACGGACACAGAAATGGCCACTACCCACGTGTGCCACGTGGCGGGATGTCATTTGTCACTTCCACCCCCGCGACACGCGTGTAGCTTTGCATGCGTTCCACCGACGTTGCATCGTCCTATTAATGGTAGGGGGCGTCTGACGAAGAGCTTACTGTGAGAGGTAAGCTTTATAGCTTCTGGTTTACGGAGTGAAGGAAAGGAAAATGGCTGATTTGAGAGACGAGCAGGGAATCCGATACAGCTCACCGACGAGCGTGGCAACGCCGTGCAGCTGACGACGAGTTCGGCAACCCCGTGCTCCTCTCTGGCGTTGTCGGAGGCGAACCGCACCCGCAGAGGCAGGACCGGAGAGGGCGAGGCCGGAGAGCACCGCCGCCTAGCAAAGAGTCCTAGAGGTCGTTGGAAGGAAATATATGTCAACATGAAACACGAATTTCGGTAACAGAAAACAGACTCGTCGACCGATAGGAAAACGAACATTTGAAGGGTCAAACGACGTCCGATCGAAGCGATTCAAGTTGGGTTAGAACCGCAAGACAGAGAACTATGACATACCCAAAAATTGCGATGATCCACGGTCGAATCTCCGGTGGCAGCCGGTTGAAGTTCGCAGCAGAAAACTGGGATTCAGCCTGTGCAGGGTCCGGTTTTTGGCTCTGTTTGGGGGGTTTCCAGGGCTCATCTTGGGCTGATTTTTGGTGGAGAACTTCTAGAGAGATAGGTGAAGATGTGGATAAAAGGGCGTCTCCAAATGACGACGTTTGGGCGGCGAAACGGCGGTGACAGCCGAGCTCCGGTGGACCAAAACCGAGAGAAAATGAGAAAGAGTTAGAGGAGGATGACCACCAAAATTTTGAGATAGAGAGAGAATGTTGGCTGCCAAATGAAGAGAGAGAGAGAGAGGGAGAGAGAAATATCTTCCAATTATTGAAAAATACTATTCACGAGTTGACCGGCACTATTCACGGTTGACCGTCAAAAGTTTGACTGATGGTGACCGATGGTCGATTGACGAAATTGAAGTGATTGATTTGATATTTGACGAGACTTTCTCGAGATTCGTGCAAATTGGGACTGATCGGACTCAAACTGGACAAATTGGGGTTCAAGCGCGAACAGGAATTGGTCAAGATATCGCACTAGATTGGAATTCTAATCTCACTAAAATTCCACTACCCACTGTCTAGGGAGTCTAACAGAAATCGGGGCTGGGGGCGAAAACGGTCATTCAATTTGTACTTACTGCCTTTCTTCTCGGCACTCACTGGAACCAATCGGCCAATTTTTCGAGCCTTTCGAGCGATGTCCAATTTGTCTCTTATCCCAAAAATCCAAATTCATTCATCTTATAATTGGTCCGTTTTCTTTAGACTCCCTAGACACGTGGGTAGTGGAATTTTTAGTGAGATTGAGAATTCCAATCTAGTGCGATCTCTTACCATTCCATCTGTTTTTTTTCAGTGAACGAGGGTGTGAAAAAGGGGAGAGCCGGGTAGGAAAGGGAGG
>JAGVVM010020788.1:0-21004 GCA_019149425.1 Psidium friedrichsthalianum | reverse complement strand
TTCGTTCGGTCCAATGCCAACCTACACTCTCTGAAAGATTATCATCCAACTGGGTGAGCTAACACTGCTCAGCAAGTTCAACTTCTAAATCTCGCTCAGGATCCAGATACTCTTAGATCGAACCCTACATGCAATTCTATCATATCATAGCAAATAAATAAGTGCATACGAATGCATGCTCAAACACAATCGTCACGTCGTATTATATATCTAAGCCAATCACTTTGCCTAATCTGTTCCGATTCCGTCGGAATTGCTCCAATTGGCATTCTAACTTATCTCGACTTCGACACGTGCCACCCGAGCCTACCAAACGTCGGTCTAACTATCAAGAACAGTAATTTCTCGAGGCTACACAGTACATCCAGCACACCCGCAGAATCGATTTTCACAAATATCTCTAAACCAGACAAATTTCTAAACCGAACTACCTCTAATCGCATCATAGAGCAATCCATGAATAATCCAATGCCGTACTCAAGATTTAGAAGTAAAACTTACCTAAATAAGGCTAACAGCCAGGGAAACAAGCTGGAACAGAGGCGGACAGCCGTGGCAGCAAACGGATTTGGAAATCGACGTTAGATCGCGATGATCTAATGTGAACCGAACTTTGCAGAGGCTGGACCAGAATGAAAACATACTAAAAATCAATATTTGAACCTAGAATGAGTCCTAGAGGTCGCTGGAATCAATATATGTCAACATGGCCAACACGAATTTCGGGTAACAGAAAACAACTCGTCGACCTGAATGAAAACGAACATTTGAAGGGTCAAACGACGTCCGATTTGAAGCGATTCAAGTTGGGTTAGAACCGCAAGACAGAGAACTATGACATACCCAAAAATTACGATTCCAACGGTCGAATCTCCGGTGGAAGCCGGTTGAAGTTCGCAGCAGAAAACTGGGATTCAGCCTGTGCAGGGTCCGGTTTTGGCTCTGTTTGAGGGGGTTCCAGGGCTCATCTTGGGCTGATTTTTGGTGAGAACTTCTGAGAGATAGGTGAAGATGAGGTTAAAAGGGCGTCTCAAAACTGACGATGTTTGGCCGGCGAAACGGGCGGTGAACAGCGGAGCTCCGGTGGACCAAAACCGAGAGAAAATGAGAAAGAGATTAGAGAGAGGATGAGCCACGAAATTTTTGAGATAGAGAGAGAATGTTGGCTGGCCAAATGAGAGAGAGAGAGAGAGAGGAGAAAAGAGAAAATATCTTCCAATTATTGAAAAATACTATTCACGAGTTGACCGCACTATTCACGGGTTGACCGGTCAAAATTTGACTGATGGTGACCGATGGTCGATTGACGCGATTGAAGTGATTGATTTGATATTTGACGAGACATTTCTCGAGATTCGTGCAAATTGGGACTGATCGGACTCAAACTGGACAAATTGGGGTTCAAGCGCGAACGAATTGGTCAAGAGATCGCACTAGATTGAAATTCTAATCTCACTAAAAATTCCACTACCCACTGTCTAGGGAGTCTAAAGAAAATCGGGGGGCGAAACGGTCATTTCCAATTTACTGCATTTCTTCTCGGCACTCTGGAACCAATCGGCCAATTTCGAGCCTTTCGAGGCGATGTCCAATATTTGTCTCTTAATCCCAAAAATCCAAATTCATTCATCTTATAATTGTCCGAATTTCGGGATGTCACATATCGCCAACCCCACAGGGTGGTGACATATTGGAAGGATATGTCGCCGAAGCGAAGTCATATCAAGGAGGGATATGCTGCCAATCTCACAGGACAGAATCATATCAAGAGATGAATGAGGTACCGCCAACCCCACAGGGCGTGACCACATTGAAATTGTGCTGCACGAATTGCATCAGTATAAACACAGGATGTTGGAATTGTAATTTCGAGAAGAGATCCAGGAAACTTACCTGGGTTTTCTGGGTAGTGAGAGGTAGATTTCTTTCAAGATCATTAGAGCTGGTCTTTGATGATTTGAAGGGACCGAAATCACAAGAGCTGATCTTTGTGATCTGGAGGAGTTTCGAATCGCGTAGAGCTGGTTCTTTGAGCTGGTGAAAGGGGAAAGGTGGTCTTTGATGATCTGAAGTCACGAGATCAAGGGCAGGGGCTAAGAGGTAATGGAGAGCCAGAGGGCCGGTATTCTCCAAGGCTCAGTGCCGCCACCACATCGAGGGTGGTAGTGCTACACGAGCCATGTCAGTGTAACACAAGATATTCAAAAATGGGTTCAGAAAACTTACCTGGGTCTTCTGAATGAATAGTCAAGGAGTAGACAGGCTGACTGCATCATACCTGCTTATTCTCTTGAAGCAAAATTATGCGCATAGACCAAACCAATGCTAATGCGACATGTATTTCATAAAAATCATGCTTCCTGAAGAAGGTGAATACTTGAATGACTGTATGTGTGCCGCAACAGATTAGAGTGCCTTACAATCATCAGATTTTCATTCTTTTGAAAAGGCTCAAGTTGGAATATACTTACCTGAGAGCTTGGAAGGTTGCCAGTGGGCATTTTTCCAGCATGGCTTGTTCACTCAATACCCTTGATGAATTTCAAGACCTCTTGAGGTAGCTTGATATTAGGAAAGCATGTGCTCAAACAATGTTTAGATGTAACATGTACAGACATGCATGCTGAAATTCATTCAGTGGATTTATGCAAAACTATTCTGTCAAGTTCGCATCACCAATTCTGTTCAAGAGGTATTACATTGTGAATACCTCGAATGTACTCTGAATGGGGACTTCAGTCCGAAAGGGCTTTCTCCTACTCTCGAGAAAAGCTATTTATCCTAATTGCAGGATTCAAGAGAAATCACTCAATCTTACCATCATCGCTTTCAACAAGGGTCTGAGTAATCTCGCAATTGGTACGACCAAGCCGATCTGGAGGTCTTGATTGGGACCGTAATATAGGCTAGGTCAATGGTTTACCAAATGGGACTCCTGTGGAGTCAAGACTTTTTTGAAGAGATCTTCATCATCTGCTCCGGGTTTACAAGTCAAGAACCCTGCAAAAATGAGAGAGAAATAATCTTGCTCGAACTTCTTCGAGCGATGCTTAAAATCATTCAACTCTACGTTAATTCATGTACCCTAATCAGAAGAGACTTTGAGGGGTTGTAACGTAGGTTAGGATTTGGGGACTGAGAAACGAAAAGGCTCGCTTTGGCTAGAAAATATATGAGAATGGCTTGATGCTAGTGATCATTGCTGTCTTGTCACCGATCTTGGCCTTCTGAAATTGATTTCAAAATGTGCCATCACTGCTTGGATGGAGCTTCCGCTGATGATTGCAACTTCCCATTTGACTCTTTTGGAGACTTTTTCTTTACAAGTCAACCCGTCGGGATTTATCAGGGAGGATAAAATGCACACCAAATTTCAAAGTATTTTACAAATGAACGAGGATTGAATGGGCATTGGCCTTGCTCTTGGTAGGCACTTTGCTTTTTGACTGCCCGGGATTTTTTGTGGATTTAGCCTTTGCTTTTCTTAATCCCGATTTCCATTGTCTTTCTTGAGAGAGAGCTATTTTTTGACACCTCTCTTTCTTTTCCTTTCTTTGTAAGGAATGATGCTAGACACTACATGAGAAATCTAACATACGAGATGAGTTCACTTGGGATTCTTTACTGCCCCAGTCTCTTCATTCAGTTCCTTGGTGATACGTCATCTTCAAATTGGAATGAGCAATGATCACCAACGGGGTTGAGAAATGAATACATACAGGCTCAATTGGGCTGTACAATGGATGTAGTGTATAGGATAGAGAAAAGAATGCTCTTCATCATCCTAAGGCACTTGAATTAAAGTTCGAGTAAAATGCAAAGCAAGACCCGAAGATTGATGCTAGTCTGAGCAAGAGAATTTCTAACCATTTACCTCATGCCGCTGCTGGAATTACCTCGTCTTGCCCCAATGTGGGTGGTTCTTGACAGGGGTAAGAAAATGAAACCGCCGCTCAAGGGGTTTGCAATGGACACCTGTAGTGTTTAGATAGAGAAATGGATGCCTCTGTCGCTTCGGCTATCATACCTTTTGCGAGAAAACCATCGCCTCGAGGAATGCGGATCCTGACTACCGCTCATCTCACTAGGGATTAGACTGCGGGACGTGTATGGAAATGGTTTGCCTTTCATCATCCTGTCATGCCCCATTCTGTCCATCCGATGCATCATATGTAATTTACGTTCCTTATTCAAAGTTGGTAAATTAATCATGAAGATCAATCATGTATAACCACACAATGTGCAAGCATTTTTCAACCAGGCAGATGTAGCAATAATCAGAATTGCCATGCTTTCAAAAACAGATGAAGGGGAATCTAAGTTGCCCCAAAACATGCGAGCGGATCAAACGATTTTGAGTCGAGGACGAGCTCATTCTCATGTTTGCCCCAGATCGCTCTATGTGACTGGCTGGAATTTGATTTTGATTTTCGGCAATGGCTTGTTTTGCCAAACCGGATCCTGACACAAAGAAAAAAAAATGTGCATGAATAGGATCTTAAGATGATGGAGAAGCTTCGACTTTGATTTGCTTCAGTGGTAGCAATCAAAGACATGTCTTCTAGCTCGGCACCTGCAAAAAAATCAGTGTCACTTTGGAAGACATATGAGGAGAGAGAGGATACTCCCTTTTTCCAAGTTGGAGTTTGCTATCAATTTGCCCCATTCTCAATTAGGTCAGGCTTTGGCAGAATCCAACATTGCCCCCGTACATGCCCCAGCTGGGAGTTTGACTTTGGGAATTTGGTGGACAAGGACTTCTTCTATTTGCCCGGTGTTCCTTTAGCTGACGTCGCATGGTCAAAGGGTCGGTGAAGCAAAGATTTGCTTTGATCGATCGATATCAAATAACTCATGAGATTTTTGTGAAAATCTTGATGAACAAGTCATGCAAGCATGCAAGAAGACTCTGGGGATCATGAGTTGTCTTTGTCCATGTGAATGAGTTGTAGAAACTTTGGCGTCTGCTTTGAGAATTCCAAGATTTTTTTATTTTATTTTATTGAGTTTTAAGGGGAAGTAATACTTACCTGTCCGGCACAGTGATGACCCCTGCAAAAATGAAAGGGAATGTGTTAGTAGACGTTCTCATATTCTGGAAAAATTGGAACGATACTGCTTTACCCTTGTATGTACTTCTTGTGGACTTGGATTGAAGAAGTTCCTTCATTTGGATCGGATTGTATGTCCTTGCAAGAAATCGGAAGGGAATGCGTTAATGTATGTTCTCACGTTATGGAGAAATTGGAACGATACCGCTTTACCCTTGCATGTGTTTTTATCCAATCACAGGTGAATGGATTATGGGAACGTGTCACTCCAACAGTGTTGCAATAATCCATGTTCTTCTTTTCATCGATTGGTGTCTTCCTGTTGGGAGAAAGTGAATTAAGTTAACAAATAATATCAGAAGTGGTAAATTGGAACTGATACAGTGTTACCTTCATTTGAGTTCATGTTGACCGTTTTGAAATTCGTTCTGGCATAGGCGATCTCTATCGGACCCCATACCACTTGAGCTTGAAAGTGTTGTTCCTTGGTCACATTAACAATCTACTTGCCCCAGTCAAGTGGTACTTGCCTTGGCTAAATAGTTCAATTTCCACGTTCTTGTGATCCCTTATCCAATTTGGAATATCTCCTGTTTCAAATTTCATGTGTCTCTTCACCCCTTTGAGATGTCGTCTTTGTGACGCTTGAGGATATTGTCCTCTTCAGGTATCTTGCTCCAGAAGGACATGTCTTGCTACTCCCATGATGGACTCGGTGGTTTTGCCCTAATATACTCTTTTAATTGAGTATGAGGGATTTGCCCCTACGAAACTTTCCTTGTTCATCTTCAACCGTTTATCCAATGACTTGCGTCATTAACCACTTTCATCTATCCAAAAGGAAGCGGGTTGACAGTTTAGTTCATATATGAGATGTTTCCATTGGAACAATTACATTTACCTTCATGAGGTACTGCTTTTCGAGTTGTTCTGCAAAAATCACGGCGTGAGCGAAATCATAGCTTGTGCATGGGATTTTGAAATTATTTTTATTTTTATTTTTTAAAAGGACCATGGTAAAGATCCGTAGAGAATCAAATGTCAGAGATTTTTTTCGATAACGGGCAATCTTGAAATGAGAAAATATATTAATAAACAATTCCCAAAATTTGGCTTCTTTTTGACATTTCAACCTCAAGAATGGTTTTGTGAAACATTTTTCATGTTTATTTTCAAGAAGACACTGAAAATTTCTTGTGATTGAAATGTCTCCAATGATTTGATTGGCCTTGCGGAGAAGAATACTTACCTGTCGTTCGGTAACTTGACAACCCTATAAGAATGAGAAGGGATGTGTCAATTAAAGACCTTTTAGGTAATGAAGATTTGGAACGATACAACCTTACCGTTCATTGGGACTCGAGTCAGCTTTCTTAACAAGTGAAGATGACTTACATCTTCTCGATCTTTTGAGAATCATTTGGAACCTGCTACATGGTAACTTGGCGATTTCCTCAATTGTGTTCTTCTTTGAAGTATTTGATGTTTCCTCCTTGTTTTGTCATTGGAAGGCATTGTTCCTCGGGTGCTTTGTTCCCATTCATTGCCAAGATGGATAGTTTGGCGTCATTTTCCTTCTAAATTGAAAGGTTGTTGCTACGACCAAATTTGTATTATATCGAGTGAATTCTACTCCATCATGCTTCATGGGCGATAACCACTACTTAGGCAACTTGCCCCACATATTACCAGAGGTGGAGGAAATTTTTCTCCGGTGATTCCATTCATTTATTTTTTGGCATCACCTGCAAGTATGAATGACCATATTAATTTATAGACAGTCAACTAAATTTGGAACGAATACGTCCTTTTCAATTTAGAGAAAGTTGCTCCAAAGTAGGTTGCTCCTTCTTGCATCGTCTGTTTAAGGTTCATTCTACTTGTCATCACAGACCCAATGGGTAATGGAGACACGTTTCTTTTCATCTTGTGAGAAACGCAAGTTTCATCTCCTTAGCTTCCGACCATTTCATCCCGTCAAAGAAGAATGCAAGAACAAGTCAATTGTAATATCCAAAGTTTTTTTATTGGAACGATTACAGTTTTACCGTCAATCCATCATCTTCTTTGCACAAAGTCAAATAAAAAAAGTTTCTAGTGAATGATTGCTGCGTGCAATCCTGTCAAAGGAAGAGAACGTTAGTATTTAAATGAAAATATGATCTTTCAATGAGGTCGCCGCTTATATGAAAGCGAGACGATTCTACATATCCCATAATTCCCATTTTCGGGCATTTGATATTCACTGAGGTTTCATAATAAGAGGTGACATCATTAAAAGCTCGACCCACGGTTATCTATCGAATGCCCATTCAATTCCAAAGGTTTTATAAGAAAACATGGGCATTAATTTTTGAAAAATTGCTTCGTGACATTTTTCTTGCAAAAATGAGGTGACTCTTGTTTAAGAAATCACTACACAAAGTATGATTCAAATTTTATTGGAAACGTAATTCCAATTTTACGCCCCCAGAATTTCATCTTGAATGAGAGAAATTTATGCCAAAATGTGATCTTAAACCCATGATTGAAAATTTTGGGCACGCCCTCCGAACAGCGATGGTGGATGAATGCAAACTACCAATGATTTCCTACAAAAGAAAAGAAATAGAAATAATGAGTATGTGACTCGAGAAGCGATCGGTCCATGACAATGACTGGACATGATAAACGATCCTTGGCTCTAGCCTGGACTCCCTCACGGGACCTGACTTGACTCATAACCCCATAACAATCCATTTCTGTCGAGTTTTAGGAGAAAATTCGTCAAAAATCATGGAGTATTCCAAATGATGTCAAACTTCATGGGGAGATAGCCAAGAGAATGATGAACAACTTTCATGTTTTGAGCTCTTGCAAAAAAGGTCCACATCAATACAATTTAATGCATCTTTGGAGAAAATTTGTTCAGAAAGCTGATTTGTCCGGTTTCTGTCTAATGAACGAAAGGCCCATAAAAAATGTGAGTTAAGGTCCAAAATTTTTCAGGCCAATAGTTTAAAGTCCATTCTCCAACTTTCATGTTTTGATTTCTAGCAAAAAAGCTTGTTTAGCAGTGCTTATTAATGAAACAAGATGAGGTCAGAAAACTGCCAAAATTTCAGACTGCTTTGCATTGGATCACAAATTCTGTATTAAATGGAAAATTGATTGGATTTATCTGAAAATTTTTTGACGTGCAAGATCAGAGTCCATTAGACATTTTTCATTCTTTGGTCGGGATCCAGAATTGAGTCAAGAGGCTCGAAAATTCTCACGAGGAGGAGAGTCGATCAGTCAGAATGCTTTGCATTTTTCACCCATTTAGAAAACGTGAGCTTGGCCCAACTTCGTCCCAAGCAAATGAAGTCCATTGGTTCTGATTTTTTTATATGTTGAAAATCATTATGTTGGCTACGACTTTCATTAAGGGTGTTTGCCCAAAATTTGACCATAGAATTTTACCAAAATCGTGCAACACAGAAAGGTAAATCAGAACATGGGGAGAAATTCATTGGATTGCATTTCCTTGAAAAATTCGACCAATCTAACAATGTCATGGACGCGACCCAAAATAGAATAAATGCAAGATGAAGTTAGAGAACTTACCTCACCGTGAAAAATACCATGTAGGTCACAAAGACATGCACATGAATCGTGAGTTTAAATCTTAGCCTGTCTACTCTAAAGGCTGACAAATTGAAGCGAAAGACTTACGGCAAGGCGACAATCTCGCGCACATAATCAAGATTAGCTGTATCCCGCGACATAACCAGGATTAGCCGGGCCTTCCCACTTCGGCTGCTCGAGCTAAAAATTAAAACACCGCTTTGGTAATCTTACCAAGCCTGAGGCCTAACTTTTAAACTCATTTTTGAAAAGGGGTTCGGGATTGAATCTGGGCTAATTTTCAACGTGATCTCACGCCGAACGCTAAAACCAAATCACAATACCATCCTAAAACTAGTGGCCCAGGTCCGGCCACGGGACGTGTGTGATGTAGTGCTAAAACTGTAAACATGCATAACAGAAATACAAACACCGCTTCAAAATTTGCGAAATTAAACAAACATTCCAACACCAAACCTGCAAAACAAAGGGTTAGCCAAACACTCCATCCCTTATAACTCCCATTCTGCAAAACCATTTACACCTAAAAGATCAAAATCCACCAAGTCAACCAAATGATTTTCCTGAAATTTCCTGGCCTAGCGTCCTCTATGTTCTTAAATTTTTAAAAATTAAGAACAAATCCCCACGGAGTCGCCAGCTGTCGCGACCTAAAAAATCGTTTCCCAATTTTTAAAGTTAATGGATTACCATGTTAATTAATTGAATTAACTAGCATAGCTCGAACTCTCCCGAGTTCTACCAAATCGTGACTTAGGTTCAATTTCATCAAAAGAAGGATTTATCTTGGAGTCGCCACTAATCATTTGGGTAGTTGATTAGACACCTAAATAAAGCATCGGGAGAAATACTTTATTCCTACGAACCAAGAGATTAATGAGTTCGGGGAATTGATTACGCTAATTTTTCAATTAACGCCCTTTCGGTACCAATTTTCATGAAATGTTCAATTTGGCAATTTTGATGAATTTTCACTTGAGGTTCAAAGGTGCAATTCTTTTTTGGTTTTCTTTTTATGAATTTTTTTAGATTTTCGATGTATTTATATAAAAAAAAAAAATCACCCAAAGCAACAAAGATGTGAAGAGAGGGCAGGTAAAGTAAAACTACCATAAGGACGGTGAAAATAAAACCCGCAACTCGTCGGGCAAATAATTACAGACCAATTAAATAAAACCCGAGACATGATCAGGTAAACAAAAATGGACCGGAATGGACATCGATCAAACACCCGTCGCCAAACTTCGTGGGTCGGGAGTACAACAAAACGGACCGGAATGGACATCGGTCATCCTCCAGTCTTCAAAGCATCGGGCCAAAGCCAAATGAAAATAATGAACTATCTAATCGGACATGCACAATCACCAATGAGTTAAGACAATTCAAACGCTCAAAGAAAGTTAACACGTGCTGATTAAACTTCATTGAGACCATTTTTTACATTTTCCAATGTATTAACACAAAAATACGAATAAACCCATACTGTCCATGAACATTCTTAGGGAGAAAGCAGTAACCATAAAATACAAAAGAAATAATGAAATATATGCAAAAATTCTGAGATTTTTTATGTGGATGGGAAATGTATCGTTGACAACTTTCATGTTTTACATTCTTATTGAAGAGACACTCATTTTCGTGTAGAAAATGGTCTTTCATGAGAACTCAGCAGCAAACAAACGAATTTCACAAAACAGACATACTTCAGGATTAAACTCAAATGGACACTCAAATCTCAAAATTAATGCACCAAACTTTCCAGTCTACTAAACAAAACCCAATGAACAACTTTCATTTTTTGTGAAGTTTCAAAAGAAGACTTTAAACATGAGATAACTACGAATAACATGACCACGCACAGAAAAATACTCAGACTCAAGGACGCCAACAGAATTGCATATGATTTCATTAAATGCATTAAAAATACGAAACGTGCATGAATATTTTTGTATTTTTTATATGTTATGCATTAAGATCTTATGAACAAATGTCATGAAGAGGTCTTTATGAAACGAAGTCTAGAATAACCCATGGAAATTCATTTAGCGTGAAAGGTCAGATTAGAAAAATTTCATCTCAGGTTCTGATCACCATATTTCCCCAGTTTCTTTCTGCTCTCAATTTCGGGACCCTTTTGACATAGCAAACGACGTCCATTTTCGCGCCATAATATATCAAATCGAAGATCTCGAAGTCATCTACGAATGTTCAGTATATTTGTTTTCGAGATTTCGTCATCTGAACATGAAAAAATTGAGTTACCAGATAATTGCACATGCTGATGCGCCTAGAGCTCGTTGGAGATGAATCCGTCGCGTCGCCAAGGCTTGTTCCACGGCGGCGAATTTTTCTCTCTCAAAATTTTTTTCTCGTGAAATCTCTCCAAATTTTTTTTCTCTCTTCAAAGTCTTCCTAATTTCTCTCTAATCTCTCAAAAGTCTTCCCTTCAAGGCTTCATTCTTCCTCCTTTTATAGCCTACTCCCCCCATCTTCCTTTCTCTATCTTCATCTATCATTCTAATTTTTCCACTAACTTCATCTTCCCTTCTAATTCCACCATCTTCCATTCTTTATCTCTCCATCTTCCCTTCTAATTCACCATCTTCCATTCTAATCTTTCATCTTCCATTCTAATTCTTCATCTTCCCTTCTAATTCTACCATCTTCCATTCTCCATCTTTCCTTCTAATTTTTCCATCTTCCCTTCTATATCTCCCCTTCTCCATCTTCCTTTCTAATTTCTCCATCTTCCTTCTATATCTCCCCTTCTCCATCTTCCTTTCTAATTTCTCCACTATCCCTAAAATTTTATGTATTTGCAATTCAGCCCTGAAGTTTTATGTATTTGCAATTCAGTCCCTGAAGTTTTATGTATTTGGCAATTCAGTCCCTGTGGAAAAATTTCTTTTAAGTTCAAAACTTCATAAGCCTTTCGGCACACCTCCCTCACGCTCAATCCAATCGTTTGTCAATTTAAGCTCAAATCCTCCGTCGTTAGCCATAATAAATGCATGACCGACAAAAAATTAAATATGCAATGCATGAAAAAATAATTTTTGGTGAGAACAAATTCTCATTTTTTTTATGTACTTAAGTGAATGAATTTTAAAAGTCAAAATTTTAGGTGTCAACGATTGGCCAAACTGATCTCCATGTTCATCGAAGATGAGCTGCAGAAATTTATTCACTCATATGAAAGAACAGCTTCAACAGAGGGAAGAGGGAAACGTGAAGGGGATGGAGGGAGCGAGGGGCCTCCCTCTCGGAGAGACGGCTCTGTGAAATCTTAACAACCCAAGGTGTAAAATTGTTTCTGCCAAAAAGAGAGAGAAAAAACACATAACAAAAATCTGTTATTTGTCTAACAGAACGAAGGAAGTCGACACCAACATGAAAACATGCGAGGTCTTTAAATGTTTTGTTGTTGGATTTAGTGTCTTGTTATTTTTTGTCGAAATGTTATCGGTTTAGATAGATAGATCTTTTCTTTAGTTCAAAGACGTGGACGCATTCACATGTAAGATTTACGCGATAATTTAGTTTTCGAGGTCACTCTCACATATCACTATCGATATTTATTTTGAATGAAAAACAATCCCAATAATCTTTAAATTTCGGTTTGATGTACTTTCAATTCGTTCAATGTGATCCTTGAATTATTTATACATGTTCGATGTAGTCTTTCAAATTATAGCAAAATGTGCAATCTAATTCCCAAATTATTGCGACATGTGTAATCAAGTTCATAAAGTTTTACTTTTTTCAATCTAGATCATTGACTTTTCATAACGAAGTCAAGCCATTCATCTCGTACTATAGACAAGTTTTTTTTATAACAGTGACAAAATTTTCCGATATTTCAAAATATATTCTCATTTCAATCCTTTTTGTAAATCGACAAAATACATGCAATCTTCAGCTACAGCTAGAAACGACCGGGACAGCAGTTCTCGTTTGACCAGAATTGTTCGTTTGAGATTATGCCATATTACCCTCTCTAATTCAGCAATAATTATAACTATGATCATAATTAAAATATTGGCAATAAATAACAACAACAACAGCACCAGCCTGTCTCGCACATGGACGAATGAATCTTTAGACAGGCGCCACCGATCTGCTTCAAACCTCCGCACTTGAAAATTTTCAGGTCAACCGCACTGAAAGCTACTACGCATTTCTAATTAAAAAACACAAAAAAAAATTAATTATGTAATAAATTTCGGGTGATTATAAAATTAACAATCTATTTTGAGCCGCAAAAGATAAATAATAATTGATTAAAAAACTATTGTGAAGTCGGCTCTATTACGAATTTACGATTCACAAACGTACTATTATTTCCTTTCGCATCACGACATTGATCTGGATAGAAATCCGCTCAATTAAAAAAGAAAGTTAAGTTCTCGAAGATTGTGATAAATAATATAAATTATAATATGCATGTAGTATAGGTCTGTCTTTCTCTTACCCTCGTTTTGAGGAAATAATAGTAATTTTCAATGGAGCTGTTTTCGCGATACATCAGCAAAGATTTCGGACTGTCAATTCCGGGCTGCTTGGAACACGGAACACGAAATCGAAATTTCCGGGGTTATATAATGCATGCGGAAGTCAAATGCGACGGAAATATTCTCTAATCTCTCTTCTTCTTCTAATATTCATAAATTAATACCACAAAAAATTATAAATTAATACTTTTATGATAAATTTACTCCAAATTATTTTTTGATCACAAAAAAATCCCACACTAGCACACTTATGAAAAATTTACTTCAAACTTTTTTTTGACGACTAAAAATCTCAAACTGGTATATCTGTGATAAATATACTGCAAACTAATTATTTTGATCATAAAAAACCTTAATTCATTTATCCATGGCAAATTTATCCTTCGTCAATTTTCGTTAAATTAAATTAATATCATAAAAAATTTCAAATTGATAAATATGTGACAAATAGTAAATAAAATGCCAATATGTACATTCGATAATTACTACGTTCATCCAACTCAGTAATTTGACGATAAAATTTAATGGATGGTAATTTGTCATATGTATATTAGTTTGGGATAAATTTGTCAAACGCATATCAATTTAGCATTTTTTATGGTTAAAAAAATTTTTGAGATAAATTTATCATAAATGTACTAATTTAAAATTTTCATGTTAATAGTCTATTTTTGTCTATTTAATTCGGGTAGGAGATTAAATGATGGCGTACGGAAAGATTTATGAATAGGTGGGAGGACAGGGGACGTCCACACATGACAGCTAGAGGCAGGTGCGGCACAACTCGTGGCCTAACGAATTCGACGCATTGAGTGTTCTTTTTTTTGGCCTTTAATGTCTGCGTCGGAGACCAGAAGCGCCGGATGTCCCGACTACTTATCAAAGTATTTTTCATATAATTACATGTGTAATGTGCACATTTTGGGGGAATGTTATTTAATATAGACGTCAATTCACGACACCCGCAAAAGAGATCAAAGATGGCGTGTCTCGGAAACAGGGTCAGCCTCCAAAAGATCAGAAATACAAAGTCGTTTGTCGCATCTGTTCATGTGGTTAGGTGGACAGAGATTTTCTTGAAGATTGATGTCTATCGGTACAAAATCGATCGGAAGGCAAGTCGCAGAAATTATCCACCAACTCTGACGTGAAATTTTTTTTTTTTTAATTTTCACGTCAGAGTTGTGAATAATTTCTGCGACTGCCTTCCGATCGATTTTGTACCCGATAGACATCAATCTTCAGAAAATCTCTGTCCACCTAACACATGGACAGATGCGACAAACGACTTTGTATTTCTGATCTTTTGGAGGCTGACCCGTTTCCGAGACACGCCATCTTTGATCTCTTTTGTGGGTGTCGTGAATTGACGTCTTATTAAATAACATTTCCCAAAATGTGCACATTACACATGTAATATATGAAAAATACTTGATAGTAGTCGGGACATCCGGCGCTTCTGGTCTCCGACGCAGACATTAAAGGCCAAAAAAGAACACTCAATGCGTCGAATTCGTTAGGCCACGAGTTGTGCCGCACCTGCCTCTAGCTGTCATGTGTGGACGTCCCCTGTCCTCCCACCTATCATAAAGCTTTCCGTACGCCCATCATTTAATCTCCTACCCGAATTAAATAGATAAAATAGTCTAAAAACACGAAAATTTTTAAATTAATACATTTATGATAAATTTATCTCAAAATTTTTTTAACCATAAAAATGCTAAATTGATATGCGTTTGACAAATTTATCCCAAACTAATATACATATGACAATTTACCATCCATTAAATTTTATCGTCAATTACTGAGTTGGATGACACGTAGCAATTATCGAATGTACATATTTGGCATTTTATTACTATTTGTCACATATTTATCATTTGAAATTTTTTATGATATTAATTTAATTTAACTCGAAAATTGACGAAGGATAAATTTGCCATGGATAAATGAATTTAAGGTTTTTATGATCAAAATATTAGTTTGCAGTATATTTAATCACAGATATACCAGTTTGAGATTTTTAGTCGTCAAAAAAGTTTGAAGTAAATTTTTCATAAGTGTGCTAGTGTGGAATTTTTTTGTGATCAAAAAATAATTTGGAGTAAATTTATCATAAAAGTATTAATTTAGAATTTTTTGTGGTATTAATTTATGATATTAGAAGAAGAAGAGAGATTAGAGAATATTTCCGTCGCATTTGACTCCCGCATGTATTATATAACCCCGGAAATTTCGATTTCGTGTTCCGTGTTCCAAGTAGCCCGGAATTGACGGTCCGAAATCTTTGCTGATGTATCGCGAAAGCAGCTCCATTGAAAATTACTATTATTTCCTCAAACGAGGTAAGAGAGAGACAGACCTATACTACATGCATATTATAATTTATATTATTTATCACAATCTTCGAGAACTTAACTTTCTTTTTTAATTGAGCGGATTTCTATCCAGATTAATGTCGTGATGCGAAAGTAATAATAGTACGTTGTGAATCGTAAATTCGTAATAGAGCCGACTTCACAATAGTTTTTTTTAATCAATTATTATTTATCTTTTATGGCTCAAAATGATTGTTAATTTTATAATCACCCGAAATTTATTACATAATTAAATTTTTTTTTGTGTTTTTTTTAATTAGAAATGCGTAGCTTTCAGTGCGGTTGACCTGAAAATTTTCAAGTGCGGAGGTTTGAAGCAGATCGGTGGCGCCTGTCTAAAGATTCATTCGTCCATGTGCGAGACAGGCTGGTGCTGTTGTTGTTGTTATTTATTGCCATATTTTAATTATGATCATAGTTATAATTATTGCTGAATTAGAGAGGGTAATATTGGCATAATCTCAAACGAACAATTCTGGTCAAACGAGAACTGCTGTCCCGGTCGTTTCTAGCTGTAGCTGAAGATTGCATGTATTTTGTCGATATACAAAAAGGATTGAAATGAGAATATATTTTGAAATATCGGGATTTTGTCACTGTTATAAAAGAAAACTTGTCTATAGTACGAGATGAATGGCTTGACTTCGTTATGAAAAGTCAATGATCTAGATTGAACAAAGTAAAACTTTATGAACTTGATTACACATGTCGCAATAATTTGGGAATTAGATGCCATTTTGCTATAATTTGAAAGACTACATCGAACATGTATAAATAATTCAAGGATCACATTGAACGAATTGAAAGTACATCAAACCGAAATTTAAAGATTATTGGGATTGTTTTTTTCATTCAAAATATCGATAGTGATATGTGAGAGTGACCTCGAAAACTAAATTATCGCGTAAATCTTACATGTGAATGCATCCACGTCTTTGAACTAAAGAAAAGATGTATCTATCTAAACCGATAACATTTCGACAAAAAATAACAAGACACTAAATCCAACAACAAACATTTAAAGACCTCGCATGTTTTTCATGTTGGTGTCGACTTCCTTCGTTCTGTTAGACAAATAACAGATTTTTGTTATGTGTTTTTCCTCTCTCTTTTTGCAGAAACAATTTTACACCTTGGGTGTAAGATTTCACAGAGCCGTCTCTCCGAGAGGGAGGCCCTCGCTCCCTCCATCCCCTTCACGTTTCCCTCTTCCCTCTGTGAAGCTGTTCTTTCATATTAGTGAATAAATTTCTGCAGCTCATCTTCGATGAACATGGAGATCAGTTTGGCCAATTGTTGACACCTAATTTTGACTTTTTAAAATTCATTCACTTAAGTACATAAAAAAAAATGAGAATTTGTTCTCACCAAAATTAATTTTTTCATGCATTGCATATTTAATTTTTGTCGGTCATGCATTTTATTATGGCTAACGACGGAGGATTTGAGCTTAAATTGACAAACGATTGGATTGAGCGTGGGGAGGTGTGCCGAAAGGCTTATGAAGTTTTGAACTTAAAAGAAATTTTTCCACAGGGACTGAATTGCAAATACATAAAACTTCAGGGACTGAATTGCAAATACATAAAACTTCAGGGGCTGAATTGCAAATACATAAAATTTTAGGATAGTGGAGAAATTAGAAAGGAAGATGGAGAAGGGGAGATATAGAAGGGAAGATGGAGATTAGAAAGAAGATGAGAAGGAGATTAAAGGAAGATGGAAAAATTAGAAGGAAGATGGAGAATGGAAGTGGTAGAATTAGAAGGGAAGATGAAGAATTAGAATGGAAGATGGAAAGATTAGAATGGAAGATGGTGAATTAGAAGGGAAGATGGAGATAAAGAATGGAAGATGGTGGAATTAGAAGGGAGATGAAGTTAGTGGAAAAATTAGAATGATAGATGAAGATAGAGAAAGGAAGATGGGGGAGTAGGCTATAAAAGGAGGAAGAATGAGAGCCTTGAAGGGAAGGACTTTTTGAGAGATTAGAGAGAAATTAGGAAGACTTTGAGGAGAGAAAAAAAAATTTTGGAGAGATTTCAAGAGAAAAAATTTTGAGAGAGAAAAATTCGCCGCCGTGGAACAAGCCTTGGCGACGCGACGGATTCATCTCCAACGAGCTCTAGGCGCATCAGCATGTGCAATTATCTGGTAACTCAATTTTTCATGTTCAGATGACGAAATCTCGAAAACAAATATACTGAACATTCGTAGATGACTTCGAGATCTTCGATTTGATATATTATGGCGCGAAATGGACGTCGTTTGCTATGTCAAAAGGGTCCCGAAATTGAGAGCAGAAATCTGGAAATATGGTGATCAGAACCTGAGATGGAATTTTTCTAATCTGACCTTTCACGCTAAATGAATTTCCATGGGTTATTCTAGACTTCGTTTCATAAAGACCTCTTCATGACATTTGTTCATAAGATCTTAATGCATAACATATAAAAAATACAAAAATATTCATGCACGTTTCGTATTTTTAATGCATTTAATGAAATCATGCAATTCTGTTGGCGTCCTTGAGTCTGAGTATTTTTCTGTGCGTGGTCATGTTGATTCGTAGTTATCTCATGTTTAAAGTCTTCTTTTGAAACTTCACAAAAAATGAAAGTTGTTCATTGGGGTTTTGTTTAGTAGACTGGAAAGTTTGGTGCATTAATTTTGAGATTTGAGTGTCCATTTGAGTTTAATCCTGAAGTATGTCTGTTTGTGAAATTCGTTTGTTTGCTGCTGAGCTCTCATGAAAGACCATTTTCTACACGAAAATGAGTGTCTCTTCAATAAGAATGTAAAACATGAAAGTTGTCAACGATACATTTTCCCATCCACATAAAAAATCTCAGAATTTTTGCATATTTCATTATTTCTTTTGTATTTTATGGTTACTGCTTTCTCCCTAAGAATGTTCATGGACAGTATGGTTTAATTCGTATTTTTTGTGTTAATACATTGGAAAATGTAAAAAATGGTCTCAATGAAGTTTAATCAGCACGTGTTAAACTTTCTTTGAGCGTTTGAATTGTCTTAACTCATTGGTGATTGTGCATGTCCGATTAGATAGTTCATTATTTTCATTTGGCTTTGGCCCGATGCTTTGAAGACTGGAGGATGACCGATGTCCATTCCGGTCCGTTTTGTTGTACTCCCGACCCACGAAGTTTGGCGACGGGTGTTTGATCGATGTCCATTCCGGTCCATTTTTGTTGTATTCCTGATCATGTCTCGGGTTTATTTAATTGGTCTGTAATTATTTGCCCGACGAGTTGCGGGTTTTATTTTCACCGTCCTTAGGGTAGTTTTACTTTACCTCCCTCTCTTCACATCTTTGTTTGCTTTGGGTGATTTTTTTTTATATAATACATCGAAAATCTAAAAAAATTCATAAAAAGAAACCCAAAAAAGAATTGCACCTTTGAACCTCAAGTGAAAATTCATCAAAATTGCCAAATTGAACATTTTCATGAAATTGGTACCGAAAGGGCGTTAATTGAAAAATTAGCGTAATCATTCCCCGAACTCATTAATCTCTGTTCGTAGGAATAAAGTATTTCTCCCGATGCTTTATTTAGGTGTCTAATCAACCTACCCAAAATGATTAGTGGCGACTCCAAGATAAATCCTTCTTTGATGAAATTGAACCTAAGTCACGATTTGGTAGAACTCGGGAGAGTTCGAGCTATGCTAGTTAATTCAATTTAATTAACATGGTAATCCATTAACTTTAAAAAATTGGGAATCGATTTTTTTGGTCGCGACAGCTGGGCGACTCCGCTGGGGATTTTGTTTCTTAATTTTTAAAAATTTAAGAACTAGAGGACTTAGGCCAGGAAAATTCATGAAAATTCATTTGGTTTGACTGGGTGGATTTTGATCTTTTAGGTGTTAAATGGTTTTGCAGAATGGGAGTTATAAGGGATGGAGTGTTTTGGCTAACCCTTTGTTTTGCAGGTTTGGTGTTGGAATTGTTTGTTTAATTTCGCAACATTTTTGAAGCGGTGTTTGTATTTAACTGTTTGCATGTTTTAATCGCTTTAGCACTACATCACACACGTCCCGTGGTCGGACCTGGGCCACTAGTTTTAGGATGGTATTGTGATTTAGGTTTAGCGTTCGGCGTGAGATCACGTCGAAAGTTAGCCCAGATTCAATCCCAAACCTCTTTTCAAAATGAGTTTTTAAAAGTTATGCCTCAGCTTGGTAAGATTACCAAAGCGTGGTTTTAATTTTTGACTCGAGTAGCCGAAGTGGAAAGGCCCGGCTAATCTTGGTTACGTCGCGGGATAGCGACTAATCTTGATTATGTGCGCGAGATTGTCGCCTTGCCGTAAGTCTTTCGCTTCAATTTGTCAGCCTTTAGAGTAGATATGCTAAGATTTAAACTCACGATTCATGTGCATGTCTATGTGACTTACATGGTATTTTTCACGGTGAAAGTAAGTTCTTTAACTTCATCTTGCATTTATTCTATTTTGGGTCGGTCCATGACATTGTTAGATTGGTCGAATTTTTTCAGAAATGCAATCCAATGAATTTTCTCCCCATGTTCTGATTTACCTTTCTGTGTGGCACGATTTTTGTAAAACTTCTATTGTCAAATTTTGGGCAAACACCCTTAATGAAAGTCGTAGGCCAACATAATGATTTTCACATATAAAAAAATCAGAACCAATGGACTTCATTTGCTTGGGACGAAGTTGGGCCAAACTCACGTTTTTTCTAAATGGGTGAAAAATGCAAAGCATTCTGACTGATCGACTCTCCTCCTCGTGAGAATTTTTCGAGTCTCTTCGACTCAATTCTGATCCCGACCAAAGAAATGAAAAATGTATAATGGACTCTGATCTTGCACGTCAAAAATTTTCAGATAAATCCAATCAGTTTTTCCATTTAATACAGAATTTGCGATCCAATGCAAAGCCGTCTGAAATATTGGCAGTTTTCTGACCTCATCTTGTTTCATTAATAAGCACCGCTAAACAGCTTTTTTGCTAGAAATCAAAACATTAAAGTTGGGAGAATGGACTTTAAACTATTGGCCCTGAAAAATTTTTGGACCTTAACTCACATTTTTCTGTGGCCTTTCGTTCATTAGACAGAAACCGGACAAATCGCTTTCTGAACAAATTTTCTCCAAAGATGCATTAAATTGTATTGATGTGGACCTTTTTTGCAAGAGCTTCAAACATGAAGTTGTTCCATCATTCTCTGTGCTATCTCCCCATGAAGTTTGACATCATTTGGAATACTCCATGATTTTTGACGAATTTTCTCCTAAAACTCGAAGAAATGGATTCGGGGTAATGAGTCAGTCAGTCCCGTGAGGGAGTCCAGTCTAGAGCCAAGGATCGTTTTATCATGTCCACTGGTCATTGTCATGGACTCGATCGCTTCTCGGAGTTACATACTCATTATTTCTATTTCTTTTCTTTTGTAGGAAATCTGTGGG
>JAGVVM010020787.1:0-23636 GCA_019149425.1 Psidium friedrichsthalianum | reverse complement strand
TTTGCCCCACGAACGAGAGTAGCTAGACTTCGTTTATTGATACGACAGGCTTTGTCCATTCTAGGCTGTTCCTTATTATAACGGATGCCTTACTCACATGATTCTCTGGTTTTAACTTTTTAGTTATAGTTACAGGAATATTAGATGCTAAGGAGTATAAAAAGAGACCAAGATGTCGAAAAGATAGATTGATCAAGTGTTCAAGAACCCAAATTTAAAGAGCTATACATTCTTACATCGCTTTTTGAGAGTTTTTGATTTGTAATCTTTCGATAAACGATGGCGGTGTTATATTTTGTCCTTAGGTGTATGATACTGTGATCTATCCGCTTGGATATAAGTAGCACCAGTTTTGGGGAGAAGTGCTTGAAGATAAGTGGCACCATTCTACCGTAACTACTCAAAGATTGCTAGTTGAATCTAGTTTGTATGTTGTTAGTTTGGAGAGTGGATGTAGTCTTACACTAAGCCGAACCACAATAAAGCTCTGAGTACATTGTTCTCTATCTCTCTAATTATATTCATTTACTGTTTGACAGAAGCGCACTGTCCTCCTTGACATAACCATATCCTACTTCTATCAACACTCTATTTTACCCAGTTATGCTTACATCAAACTTGATGCTTTGGATTCTACTTTATTTTTGTCAAGTTTCTTGAAATCACCTATTCACGCCTCTCTAGGTGATAATATTAGCCATCATAGATTGGTATCAGAACTTGGAACTCATAATTTTGAAGTGTTTACTTCTAAGTTAATGACATATTTTGGCTAGCATGCTTGGACTAGGTATTGTCAAGGACATAACAATACTAGACCTCTATGCTTTGATGTAAAGATTACAACATATGAAAAACAAAATGAAGCGTTCATCAGATCCACCCATCCCTTAACGTGGGATGATGTGAAAAATGGAGTGAATGTTGTACCAACATAACTGCTACACCAACGCCTATAATACAGAGAAACAAATGAAAATTCAACTCCAACAGCCACAATCACTCCACAGGAGTTGTTAAAAGAGAAGGTTTAGAGGCTAAAACTTGTCTCTTTATTGTGCATTATCTCATGTTGAATATACTCATGTTTTTTTCCTGTGAAACAACATAGAGATATGGGACACACTTCAAGTGACCTTTGAAACCGATAAAGTCAAGGAGACCAAGACAAACATTCTCATGGGCAGATATGAATCTTTTAAGATGAAACCAGATGAATCCGTTACTGAGATGTTCAATAGATTCACTGACATCATCAATGGATTTTGCATATGAAGGGAAGTCAATCTCATCTAAAGAGAAAGTAAATAAGCGTAAGTGAGAACTCTCTAAGGAATGAAACAAAATTAAACATTCATTCGAGAAACACATAGGATCATGCCTCTCACCGTTGATGAACTTTTGGGATTCTCATGTCATACGAAGTTGCACGCATAAATGACGAAGAAGAAGATCCCAAAGGAAAAAAAAATCAGGAAATTGCCGAATAGGGAAAAGACTTCAAAGGAAGTAAGCAGTTTAATCAATCGGAAGAGAACATTCTTTAGGAATCAAGAACAAGGCAAGGACATAATATGCTTTGACTGTGGGAAACAAGGGCACATTAAATCAAAATATCCACTTCTGAAGAAGAAGAAAGAAAGTTTGAGAAGAAGAAAGATTTAAAGGCAGAGACTTGGAGCGATACTGAGTGGAAGAAAGCGACGAAGATGAGTATGCACTTATATGTATTAAGGTAGACTCAGATTAAGAAGAAGAATTCGAGGTAAATCATTCTTTATAAGAAATAGCAAGAACTCTTTTTATTTTAAGGAAACTCCCTTCACACTTTTGGGCATAGGTTATTTCAACTATTGTTATATTATCAATCGTGTATTTCTAGATCATTGCTTGAGAAAACCCTCTGAACTTTACAAAGGCAAAAGCCAACATGTCTTATCTTCATGTATTTGTTTGCAAAGCTTTGTTCTTAAGAATGCTAACGATCATCCTAATAAATTTTATGAAAATTGAATGAAAGAATATACCTTGGTTATTCCATAATGAGCAAATCCTAAAGAGTTATACAACAAAAACTCTCGTGATGTGGAGGAATCAATGAATGTGAAGTTTGAATAAAGTTGTACTCCAGTAGATATAAGCGTTGAACCTGGATATACTCAGGTGTCCGTTTATACTCAAGTACCTAGATATACTCAGTACCTGAATATGCTGAGAATCACTGTAACACTCAAGTACTAAGACTTACTCAGCAACCTACATATACACAGGAAGCTGGAACGAGCAATAACTCAACCAGCCTGAATCTCCAATTGCAAATGAAAACGAAGCAAATCATGAAAAATTGGAGAAGAACTGGAAGTACATGACGAGTCATCTAAAGAATCAAGTCCTTGGTAATCTACATGAAGGTGTTAAAACCCGATCCTCATTCAAGGAAATGATGTTCAAGCAAAAAAAAAAATCAAGGAAATGATGAACATTGTAGATCTTATATCAGAGATTGAACACAAAGGAGTTGATGAAGCACTCTCAAACAAAAGCTGGATGGAAGCATACAAAGAAGAATTGTACCAGTTTAGAGTAAATGAAGTATGGGAGCTTGTGCCTAGACCTAAAGACCATCCAATAATTGGAACCGAACGGGTCTTTAGAAACAAGCTAGATGACAAGGACAAAGTAACTAGAAACAAAGCTAGACCGGTGGCCAAAGGATATTCAAAAGAAGACTAAATCATTACGATAAACCTATACACTTATGGACAGATTAAAACTCACAAGATTATTTCTTGGTATGCGTGTTATTATAATTTTAAATTGTTCTAGATGGACGTCAAGAGCGCATTTCTTAACGGCTATATACAACTTCAAGCCTTTTTTTTCTGCCAACGGAGCCATAATTGTGGTTGACTTTGCCTCTGGTAGTGAGGTAATTGCAATGTTTTGTCTGCCAACAGAACCGATGGGTTGCGATCTTTGTGATCCACGGACTCCGTGGCAGCTTCCACATCTTGACCATGACACTCGAACGTGCAAGTAAAATTTAAGTATTATCGGTTTCGGTTATAAAGGGGCTGCGCTTTTTTGGCGAGATCATAATCGTGGAGCAAAACTCTGGTCCGCTCACGCCTCGAGCGTTCCCTGCCTCGTATGTAGGGAATCCCCGACTTTTCGCGCACTGGCCGGCCCGCAGCGATGGCTTCACACCTGCTGGTGAGCTCTGTAGCTACGGCTATGGAGGCCGTGAGACCATATGAGGTTGATGTGCCAATCGCGCCACCCCATCGTTTTCACTAATACAAATAAAGAGAATTGAAGTTTACCGGTTGCTTTTTATTTTGTACGGTTGTCTATGAGATTAAAAGATTCAAATTTAATAATTGAAATGGACAAGAGATACTATAGAAATAGTAATTTACGTATTTGTCATTGATAAATTATTCACAAGCTATCTAATTAATGGGGGTGTCGATCCGTAGGGTAGGGTTGGGATAGGTTATAATCTCACCCCATCCTAGCATTTCCTAAATCACTAAAATACCCTCTATCACTCGAACCTATTCTTTACCTTACCCTAAAATACCCTAAAAATAGTAGGGTAGGGTAGGGGTGGGCATAATTGACACCCCTACTAATTAATGACATTCTAGGTAAGAAAAGAGATTGTGATCCCTTAAAATTATGACTCTTTTTCATTCTAATATTATACTATAAAGAAACATATTATGATTTTTTGTAAGGCACTTTTTGAGTTAACTTTGTCAATCATTTTATTACAGGAGATAAGACTTAATCTTAGGGGCGAAAGTTGTACATATATTTAGCTTAGTCTAATAAAAAAAAAAGGCTAATGCTTCTCTGATAGTACTACTAAGGATGGTACAATCTCAACTATAGATCTACACATCATCACCGCATATTTTGCATAAGACACTCATTAATTAAAAGATCATATGATTACAAATAACTGAACGATACTGTCATACTCAGGTTAGCAGCTTCCATTCAAAAATATGGAAGCCGCATGTTTTGTGCACTGTGCAGTTAACTTCGTCAATCATTTGTTTAGCCACGATGCTATGAGCCTACCACCCAGAAATTGCAAATTTCTCATCTCTTGTCTCTATAAATAAACTACAAGATCTTGCAACTCAAAAGCACCAAAGTAGCACAATTTTTCTCCAGAAAGAAACTCGAAAGGACACTCTCAAATCCCTCAATTCCCAACAGAACATGGCCATGAAAGTCGAGGTTGTCTCCACAGAGACCATCGGGCCTTCCTCTCCAACTCCATCTCACCTCAGGAACTTCAAGCTCTGTCTCCTTGACCAACTGGCTCCTCCGTTTTACATTCCGATCATCCTGTTCTACTCCTCTCGCGATGACAAGATGGCGCCAAACTCTGCCTCGGTCACAGAAAACTTGAAAACTTCGCTCTCCCAGGCGCTTTCCCTCTTCTACCCACTAGGCGGAAGGGTGAAAGGCAATGCTGCCATCGATTGCAACGACGAGGGGGCACTCTATTCGGAGGCAAAAGCTCACTTCGAGTTGTCCAAAGTCCTGTCAAACCCAGACATCAATCAGCTGCAGCAATTCTTCCCGTTCTCTCCATACGGAGTCGCTCCTAACATTGAGGAACAGGTCATTGTAGGGGTCCAGGCCAACTTCTTCGACTGTGGCGGCATCGGAATCGGCATCTGCATCTCTCACAAGATCGCTGATGGCGCGTCGGTCTCAGCTTTCCTCACTGCATGGTCGGAAATTGCCCTCAATGGCATTGATGGCGAAGCCAGCCTCATCACTCCCTTCTTGAAAGCATCTGAGCTCCTTCAACCAAAGGACGTAAACTTCCAAATGCCATGGGGGTCCATCAGCACAGAGAAGCTTTCGACAAAGAGCTTTCGTTTTGACAGTGAGAGCTTGGCACGCCTCAGGACCAGGTTTGGCAGTGCCACTCCTACTCGTGTCGAGGCAGTCACCGCCCTCATTTGGAAATCCGGCTTGGACGTGGCGAGGAAGAGGCTGGAGTGGAACGAGAAGTATCCCCCATCATCAGCAGTGACACACGTGGTGAACATCAGAAGCAGGATGAGGCCACAACCATTGCCTGAGAATACCTTGGGCAATTTGTGGCAGATGACTGTTGCACCACTCGTGGCCGCAAACAAGAGAGTTGAATTGCAGGACTTTGCAGGCATTCTCAGGAAATCAATAAGGGCAATTGATGGCGAATATTTGAGCGAGCTTCAAGGCGAGAGGGGATTGGTCAAGGCCTACCAGAGCCTCATGGCGCCATGGAAGCTGGCAGCGTCTTCTGTGGGAAAGATCGAGCTCTACGGGTTCAGCAGCTGGGCAAGGTTTCCTTTCTATGAGGTGGATTTCGGCTTGGGAAGGCCCGCTTGGGTGTGCACCCCCTGTTGTCCGTTTCAAAATATGGTGTTTCTAATGGGAACAAGGTGCGGAGACGGGATCGAAGCTTTGATCACATTGACTGAGCACGACATGATCGAGTTCGAGCGCAACGATGAGTTGCTACAGTTCGTTTCGCCGGGCCCTCGATCATGAGAAGTGCAACCGATGAAGATAGTCATCCCTTATGGTTTGTTTGTGGATTTGCTCGATAAAAAAGATACATATGTTCGTGTGCTTTGTTAGATGTCATCAACTGATTAAATGGTTTGCGTATCATGGATTCCTTATCTCTGTGTGACTCTGATTCAAACTTCAAATAAAAGTATGTTTAACGTTCCATATGGCTAGAAGGTATTTTCTTGTTCCATCTATGGACATTTTTGTCTGGAAAACCTTGGTAGAATGGAGAAATACAATATGTAGTATGTGTAATTTTGTTAACAAATGTATTGAAGGTATTTTTGTCAAGTCATAAAATATTCAAATTAAATCTAAAATCGATATCTTCCCGTAATATCAAAGCGCATACTCAAAGCATGGAAATTAAAGGGTATTGCAGTCATGAAATCATTATCAAAACAAGCAATGTTACTAAATTTATTTATAATTAATGGCAATTTCATATTGGGTAATTCATTAAAGCCAATGATTCAATGCATGTTTCTTTTATGTCAACACCCAATGAATCCAGTTACATCACCCAGTAATTAAATTTAAGTACGATTTCTCGATACATCTAGTATTTTCTTATAAAACTTGCTTACTAATTCCTTTACCACATAAGTATTTACTAACAAATATCCATTGAAGGTCAAAACACCTCAAATGAATATTGACAGATTTCAAATTCTTGTTGGTTTATGAGTTAGACAGAGCCAACAACAAAAATGTCAGCCCCATGTTTCAAGCTATTAATTACATAGTGCAACATATATAGTAAATCTTGGGAGAATTCAAAAGAGGGCTAGTGGTGGTCACCATCCCATTAGCTAGTGGAGGGCCAACACGTGTCAATTTTGCTCTAATTTTCACCTCGGGTCCAATACAAATGAATGAATAATGAAAAATAATTTAATTATATTTTGGTAGGGATTAAGGTTAGTCCCTAAATTTTTATGGAATTAAAAAGGGGAGCCAAAATTTAAGTGTCAACAAGGCTTATTTGCTCTGGTGAAATGAGGATTACTTGGCAGAGCTTTGTAGGCATTTTCATCTGAGATAGGAATAGTAGTGAAAGTGTACTTCTCAGAACTTAGAATTTTAGCAAGATCTGAGACACTTAGAATGTAGTTTTGATCAAAGAGGTAGAACTCAATAGCATTTGGATTAGGCATAGAAAAGTTTGAATAGAAATATGCAGTCAGCTCAGGATAACAAGGAGAGTTTAAAGTACAAAGTTCTTACAAATGCATATTAGAGAGCAAGGTAGGATATGAAAGCTAGCCTTCTAAAAGTACTCAAAATCAACTAGTCTATTGTTCATGACAACTCTACCAAGTAGAGATGTATGATACTCATTATGAGCCATAGATCTAAACAACTTGTCCTTCTGACCTATTTAGCCAAAAACTGTGTTCATTTCCTTAAACATAAGGAAATTCTTCTAATCATCATCTTCTCTCACATTATCAACATGAGACTCCACCTTTCAAATTTAGATCTTTCCTCTATTTTAACTTCTCGAACCTCCTTAGCCATGGAGGGCTCCCTACTTTCTCTTTTCCTTTCCTAGAGGCCATTGATTTATCAATCTTAGCCTTAGCTTTTTCAGCTAACTCTTAGCAGTTAGCATGGTATCAAATTTTTGCAAGTCTCCTTTATTCTTAAAACCATTTTCTTTAATCAGAAAATTGATAGTCTGTTTACTTCCACTTTGCATTCTCATACTCTGAATCGTCTTTGTGATTTCCTAGCCAATCGAATACTTCTTTCTAAAAGAAGAGGACCATGTTTAGTAGGTGTAGGCACCTTACTTGTGAGTTGATCAATCAACTGTTGCATCTTACAAGCGTTAGTTTGAGCAGAGGATGGAGTTGCTGTAGCTAACTCTATTTGAGAAGCGTTGCTTGAATCCTCAGGCCTTTGTTCTTCGTGACCTTCGTCTAATGATTCAGTAAGATCGTCATGAGTAGGAGCATCGATTAGAGCCCTAGGTCCTTGGAATTCCAAGCGACCCAAGTGATGAGTGCCTGTTGTAGGTTTCTTCGTGGTTAAACAGTTCTTGGGTGCCATTATAGATTTTGGAAAGAAAAACTTGAGTGATTTTCGAAGACGAAGAGATTTAGAAGTTTGAGAGAGTTTGAGATGTTGTAGAGAAAGATTCAAAATCGCTTGAGGGTTTGAGAATGAGAGGGAAAAGAACACTTTTAGTGCCAAAAATTGTGTACGGAGATCACTTTGGTGTCAAAAGTTTCTACCAGAACAATTTAGTACCAAGTTGGAGACAAATGATCACTTTTGGTGCCTATTCGGGACAAAAGTACCACATGTAATTAATAAATAATTTTTCAATGTAAGATGACATTTTAAAAAAATAAGTCCACATGGGTTGCCATGTTGACTTCTAGACTTTAAAATAAATTAAAATATATCAAATTCAACTTAAGTATCAGCTAAAATTTAAATTCATTTAAAATAAAAAAAATTATTAAAAATAAAATTAAAATAAGCTTAAAATGTAATTAAAAAACCTTAAAATTTTAAAAATAAAAATAAAAAAGCAGGTGATAATGGTTGATAGTGGTGGGGCATGGCCAATGGGTGTTGCCAAGATTGCCGGCGATGGTGCGGCGGCGGGTGGCGGCAAGGGTTACAGTAACCCTTGCCACTTGATGCCGTTTTTTTATTTTAGCTTTTTTTTTTAAAAAAAAATTCCGTTTAATTTTCAAATTATTTTAAATAAAAATTGAAATTAAAAAAAAATGCCACAATAGACCTTTGACGAGCCATGTCAACGTCATAAATTAATAAAATAATAATGTTCTAAGGGACTCAAACACTACTTAGAGCTTAGATGTTATATAAGGAGCTTAGACATTAGGATGATGCTCAAGCTCTGAAAGAAGTATTTCATGTACAATGGCCAAATTATCAAGACATTTACTTCAACGGCTAGTAATCAAGGTGGATTCATATTTGGAGATTCTCAATCATGAAGATCAATCAAGGATGTAGATTAAGGGAGATGAGAATGACTCGCCTAATGAAGTAATCCATCCATGAAAATCTAAGATCACGATTGTATGGGCGATTTTATTCAAAGGGGAATTCTTTCCTTTGTCAACTTCAATGGCTAGGAAATCCTTTGTATACAGTCTCGTCCAAATGGGGAAATTTAGAAGCGATCCTCTAGAGATCTTGCAATGGGAAGTTGAGATGGATGAGTATAAAAAGAGACCTCAAAAATGAAGAGAAAGAGTGGCTAGGATATAGAATTCAAAATCCCAAGAGCAAGGGAATTCCACATCATTCACGAACCATTGATCTAGCATTGTAATACTTAGAGGAGAACATACGAGTGTAAGAGTATTAGATGAAAAGATTATTCACCAAGTTTGTAATCTCTAAGTTCTTTATTAGTGAAATCTAGCCAATTGGCTACAGGCGTAAATAAGTGAACATAGGCTTGAATATAGTCGAACCACTATAAATCCTCTGTGCACACTTTCTTTCTCTTACTCTCTCAGATTATATATTGTGTTAGTACATTTGTGCACATCACTGCTTTTGAGAGGATCTCAGATCTCACTACTGATATTGTCCAATCAAAGTTCTAAGCATACTTGTTTTATCTTGCATTATTTAAATAAAATTATATAAAATCACCTATTCACCCCCTCTAGGTGATAATGCTAGCCCCAACACTTGGTAACCCTAATTCCTAGTTCCCCTTTGACCTTATATCTCATTGTTCATTAGGAATCATTGGGAGCTCTACTTGCCCAAACAAGCTCGAGAGATGCGAAGGAGAGAGCAATCTATTATCCGAGTAAAAAATTCACTACCCTTGAGATTAATTTTCTAGTAGTTGAAAAGACCTATGTAGCATTGGTGTGGGTACTTCATAGATTGAGACAGTATACCCTTCATCACCTCGTTAGTTGGTCATAGAAAATGACCCAATCAAGTACCTTTTGGAGAAGCCGTCGCTAATTGGAAAATTGGCTTAGTGGCAAGTGCTCCTATCAGAATTTGATATTAAGACAACTCAAAATTCTATCAAGGAAGACCCATAGTAGACATGTTGGCATAAAATATCCGAGGACATGAGGTCCCAAGCATTGAAGAAGCAGAAAATCGCATTTTGAACCTATCCAAAGAAAATTGGATAATGTATTTTGATGGTGCCATTAATCTTATTGGATCTGGGACTTGTGCAATTCTAATATCTCCAAATGGTTAATATTATCCAATCGTTGCGAAGCTAGTATTCTCATGCACCTATAACATTTCTGAATATAAAGCCTGTATTCTGGGGTTATAACTAGCCCTCTCTGTGAAGGTGAAGAATTTGCAAGTTTATAGCAATTCCATGTTGATCATCCTGCAAACCCAAGGTCAGAATTTATATAAGAAATCCTTTAATTCGGTCTTACTAAGGTACATGGATGCCAGAGAAGCCAATCTTCTTATGAAGGAGATCAATGAAAAAGAATGTGAGCCACATATGAATGGTTATCTCCTTGCTAAGATGATCTTGAAACTTCATTATTACTAGATGACAATGGAGTCAAATTGCAATCAACATGTAAGGACATACTACCAATGTTAGGTGTATGGAGATAGTACACGCCTTCAAATATATTGTATTAAATGTTTGAAGCTTGGCCTTTCTCTGTGTAAGGTATGGTATGATTGGGTTGATCAGTCCAAAAGTTTCAAATGGCCATCATTTTATACTGATAGCAATCAATTACTTCACTAAGTGGATTGACGCTAACTCGTATGCAAATGTCATGGTAATGAGTGTGGTAAGGTTTATCAAGTGGGATATCATTACTAGATATGGGACACTCCAAGCAATTATTATAGATAACAATAAGGTGGTCGATGATCTACTGGATCGCTTTAAAATTCAACATCTTAATTCATTTCCTTATTACCCACAAATGAATGGAGCTGTGGAGGCGGCAAATAAAAATATTAAGAGGATCCTATCCATAACTAGAGAAAATTATCGTGATTGGCATGAGATGTAACGCCTTGGATTTTCGATCTTTTTTTTTTCAGATATCTAAATAGAATGGATGTATTTCGTTACTTGCGCTCTAGTCAGATCTCAGTCGAGATTGATCACCTCGGGATGGCTAACCAAAAGGGAAAGGCGATTTAGGATTTAAAGTACGTGGACCTGACGATCGATACGCGTATCTCCTATCCGCCGCCCGTTGGCCTGAGTATTTGCTAAAGTCGCGAGTCAACGAATTTGGCCACGAAACGGATTTCTGATTTAGGGCAGTCGAAGGTCATAGGGCTTTGCAATAAGTGGAGTGAACATCGCAATGAGCTCTAGAGTGTTGAAATTGGTGGGGAGTGCCAAGAATGAGGCAACAAGGGAAAATGACCATTTTGCCCCCAGTTCGCTCTCAGTTCCTTAGAAATTAATCAGTGAGTTTTTAGAGAGATTAGACATTAGATTTGAGATCGTCTAGTCGTCTGCTTCGTTTTGACTGCAAACTTGCAATTTCCAAAAATTCACTCTGCCGGTCGAGTCATCGAGTCTCGTTTCTTCGCCAATAAATAAAATCAATTAAATCCACCTATACCGCCACTTGTCCTCACCTAATTGGCTTCTAATTTGACTTCTTTTGCTGCCAATTTGACTTCTTGGGCAACCATGACCCACCATGACACTTGGTATGCTTTGATTGGCTTGTTAATTGACTTTTCCTCCAAGCTTGTAGAACAAGCTTGCCCTTGGCTTGCAAGAGAAGCTTTTGGCCGGCCATTCTTGTATCTCTCTCTCTCTTTTCATGTTGGAACCGTAGCCCTTCTCTTCTCTCTTCAATCTCTTTCTTCTTCTTCTTTTTCCTTCATTCGGCCGAGAGTCTGTTTTCGCGAGTTCCAGCGCGTGCCCGGAGGAAATTGACTCGTGCGGGGTCGTCCGAACTCCGAATCACGCTCCATTTTCGCCTGTGTACTCGTAAGACCTCAAGCTTCGATAATCTTCAAGAGGATCTTCGAAAAACCTCCTATAGAAGTCGCAGCACTGATTCAAAGTCTGCCCTGTTTTTCCTGTTTTGACACTATTTTGCTGTTGGTTTGCAGCCAGTTTGCTGCCTCAATTTGTGGACTTTCAAGCTTGTTTTGGTGAGTAATCCTCTGCCTTTAGTTGCCTTTAATGGGTGTGGTTCGGTGGATGAGATTAGAACAAGTTTCATTGAGTTTTAGAGCAAGTGGACTGAGTTGTTTCTGCTTGATGTTCACCGGTTTTGCTGTGCATATTTGACTAAATTGATGGTTGTGTATGCCATGGATTATACTGGTATTTTAGGGTAGAATACATGTAGGTTTTAGGTCGCCAAATTGAGGTGAAGTGCTGCCCAAAAACTTCGATGAATCTAGACCCTAAACCGGTTGAGAATAGGTTGATTCTTGGTTGAAATTTTCTGTTTTGATCTTGCCAATTTCATGTGATTAATTGGAGAGGCCAAACAGAATGGTGTGAGATTTATAGAGTGACCGAAGGTGAAAACGTGGGGCAAGAGTTGAGAAATTTCAATTTGAATCGATTCCTTAAAATGTGATCATTGAGGGCTATTGTCGAACCGTTGTATTATATTGCTTGAAATGAGAATAATGTGTCTGCTTGATGCGAATTAGGGAAAGAGTCCGCTTGAAATAGAGCTGACTTCCATGAGTGATAATGAGCCGAGAGTACAACATTGTGTCGTATATTATACTTTGAAATATTTTACGTGCGAATACGAATGACTTGTATGATTGTGTGAACAATTGGACGACATGCCTGATTGTGTAATTTGAGATATTGAATTTGGCCTGGATTGTTGTCTGATACATGAATTCAATGAGGCAAGTTGTGAGAAAGGAGATCGTGCTCGGCCGACGGAATCGACACGAGGATTGGAGCGATAAGGGTGAGAATGGCTCGATCGACGAGATTAGTACGAGAACGGGCGGTGTCGTAGTTCCGGTTTGTAGTCTCTTCGCTTGCCGAGGGCGCCTGAGCGTGCAAGGCACGGGGCAGCTGGAGAGATAAGGTGCCAGTTTATGAATGCTTTATGCGTGGGCTCGAGGTACGGCCTGTGACGCTTTATGCATGGGCGTGAGAACTATTGAGACAAGAGTGAATTAATATAACTCTGAGATAGCATACTATGCGTGTAGTGAGCTTAGATTCGATATTGAACTGCGTGAGCCGATTGTCTATACTGAATGAGTTTGATGTAATATGAGCTATCTATTCGTGTTGTGCTTGTTTGGTCTTATTCACATACGCACGACCCTCTGTTTTATCGGTATGTTTACTCACTGAGTCATTAGACTCATTTGCGGCTGATCGCCTTTCAGATCCACGACCTTAGCAATGGAGAATTTGGGTGTGCTTTTTGGAGATCCTAAGGAGATAGAGAGATGGGAATCCCTATACCATAGCCCCGGTGATACTGTGTATAAGCGAGTAGAATGTATAGTATGGGTTGGCGAGGGTGGACAGTTCTTGGAGCCCTTGAGGTTTGAGGCCTGGTACGAGAGACAAGCCTTAGCTTTTAGCGGGCCTATCACAGGCATGGACATAGAGGTACAGAGTGAGGACGAGTACGGGGTGGTAGACCCTGTGACTTTTGGAGGTGAGGTCATTGACCCAGATCCGATGGAGGAGGAGGAGCCTGCAGAGTACTGGCCCATAGAGATCGACGGCCATGAGGTCGACCCTGTTGACGCGGCACAGTTGGCAGCTGAGCCCGTACCAGAGGAGTCTGACGAGTCCGATCCTGAGGAGCTACCGTCTTCCGAGGATAGCGGGGCCGAGTCAGGCTAGGGTTGTAAGGCTCTGTAGTTGTCCCTTTTTGAGTTGGAGCGCCCAAGCACCATTTTTGGAGCGTGTGATCGCAGGGACGAGTTTTCTTCTGGTAGCCTGTATATTGTACTGTGCATAACTAGTTCTTATATATATATATATATATGATTAGTTTGTTCATGGTGCCTCTTATTTATAATCAGGTTATAATGTTTATAACTTTGAATTGGCTACTGTCAGCTATCTACCTGCCTGTTTGTTTGTCGAGAGTTGAGTAGATGCTTTCGCTTGCGTTTCGTTAAGCCGTCGTTTGGCCGCGATGTTTTCCTGGGCGATCGCAGGTCTGTTGGGCCATTCGACGAGGCTTGCGGACCGGAGGTTTTGTCACGTGGTCGCTCGAGAGGGGCGGGACGTGACATGAGAGGTTACCATACGTGTTGATAGTGTATCGCACTTCTATTCGAACTTCAACGAGGGTAACTCCCTTTCTTTGGTATACAACATGGAGGTAATCCTGCCTATAGAAGTTGAAATCCATTCATTGAGAATACCATCCCAAACTAAACTTTCAAAGGCTAAATAGATTTAGTAGAGACATGAACAGTTCAATCTTATTGATGAGAAGCGTCTAAGGACTATCTGTCATGGTTAAACATATTAAAAACAGATAGCTAAATCATTTAATCAAAAAGTTAAGCCTAGAAATTTCATAGTCAGGGATTTAGTTGTGAAGAAGACACTTCTGAATGCCTTAGACCCTAAGGGCAAATTCACATAGAATTATTAAGGTCTCTATGTAATGAAGAAAGTGCTACCGAGTGGTGCCTTGATCATTGTAAATGTGGATGGAGAATAATTGGAGAATCTAGTAGATACGGATGCTGTCAAGAAATATTATCCTTGAATAAAGCAAAGACTTGGTTATCTTCTTTCCCCACTAATTTTGAGTCACATTAGGACCATTGCATACATGCATACATACATTTGCATCTTTTCTATATTGCAAGTTTGAAGGAAACCTCCAGCAAAAGAAATTGACCTTGGGCGACTTCATCTAGATCAAAAGACTGCAGTAAAGGGAAGCATCTAAAATAGGTGAAATGTGCCCATTGAGGAATGAGCCCTAACTCACCAAAATGTTCAATCTACTTTTGTAGAATACCAAATTGGAATTCACGAGCTGCGATCAAGCGTAAAGTTTATTGTTCCAATTGTTGTTAGAATATGAGAACATACTATGATAATCATTTTTATTTCCCTAGGGAGCTTTAGCCATAGCGAGTAGGCAAGTATTCCTTTCTTTTGAACTTTTAAAACTATCTAGGTCATGATGTCCTATCATTTGATTTGTCAACAAAATTTAAAATCCTCAAAAATCACTTCATCTACATTTAGATTTAAAAGCTTTTGAAGTCTTCCAAACATGCATTGAAACATGCTACATGCATCATAAATCCCTACGAGGATTGATTTCTTTTGAAAATTGAAATAAATTTCCAAATGAGGGTATTTAAGACTTATCAAATGGAGTAGCTCAGAAGATGAGAGGTAAACTATGCCTAAATACGTCCCTACACAGTTGAGTGATGAATGATAAAAAGGTGAGATAAAAACCTTTGCCTATGAATGTAGGGATCATTTGTAGTAATTACATGAATTGAAGTGATAAAAGGCGCATTCATTTTTCTATCCTAAATACATGATTAATCCTTTACAACCCTTTTGAGCCTATGAAGGGAGAATTTTTAAAATAATCATGTTAAGAACCACCCCCACATTGGGGCATATTTAGAGGTTCATTGGTTGATATCTCGGAGAAAAAGATCAAATTAAGATTTTATTGTGCTAATTTGCATTAACCTTTTTGTGATAGTTTCAAGCGATATCCCATGGAAGCTTGAAACATCTTGAAGTAAGCAAGAGCATTTTGTTTCTCTATTCTCAAACACTTTATCTTTTGATGAGCCAATTTAGCCCGTAGAACTTCATTTCTAAACTCAGTTGGTGATTGTCGCGACCCTCCCGAGATTTCCGGGTCCCGAGGGAGTTAATGGATTGCTAGGCCCATTTTGAAATCTGGGCTCAGCTCGGGCCCTCCCAGGCCCATACCAAATCGCGTCAGGAAAGTTTTTAAATCGAAGTCGACATTAGTGTGGTCGGGTGACATGTGTTTAGTGTGCATGCCATTGGAGTCGCCACCAGTCATTTATTGGAGGGTATGACTGGGAACCCTACCGAACGATTGGGAGGGATCATTCGATCCTACGAAAACCAGAGATCTAGATTCGGGGACTTTGTTACATCGATATTGCTATCGACGCCCTTTCGGTACCTAAGTTGGGTGATTTTCCTAATCTAAGGAATTCATGCAGGCGAGATTGGATGAGGTAGGCTCTAAAAGGTCTAAAGGATTCATGCAAATGGGAGTATCTATCCTATCAATCACAATCATAAAATAAATGCGCAGCCAGGGAAATCACGTCGAAATCAGTCAATTCAAATAAAATGGAGTCTTAAAAATCTAGGAAAGCGCGTCAATTTAGTTCCAGGATGGTTTGGGGTGATTAGGAATGGTTCAGGTCGGATTGACCAGAAGGGCAAAAATGGTCATTTTGGAAAGCTCGGGAATTCAAAAAGATGTGAAATTAAGTCAAACCAGTTGAATGTGTTTTTTTTTTTTCAACTTTCACGATTTTTTAGGAATTTCTTTGATTTTTCCGAATTTTTTGTAATTTTCCTGGAATTTTTTAGACTTTCTAAGAATTTTCTAACGTAAATAAACACATCAATGAGTGTCAAGGAAGGTCAGATAAGCTTATCGGCACATCTATGGAGCTTGATAATAGTCTGGGACGGTCGGCGGAAGTCACAGTGGCCGAGCACTTGTGTGGTCGACTCGATCGGTTTCATGCAACAAAAACGCAAGATGAGCACAGAAGGGGAATCAGCAGAGCATAAGGAGCATTTCAGGCCAAGAATCACCAAGAAAGATTGAGAAACGCAGATTTCGCCATTGACACAGAGCTTCGAGCTCAAACATGGTAATTACCTGGTTTGCTGATAAAATCACACGCTGCGGCGATCAAAAGATTCTTCAAGGACGTGCGAAGCTTTGGGGACGATCGGTAGAACTTGATGTGACTTGGGTCGCCTTGGATTAACTCTGGAAGTTCTCGGCCTTCCCTTCAATGGCCGTCCAAAAAAAAATCCCCTCAGCTCCCCAAAAATCTCCTTTTTAAAGCCATTTCACGCCTTATCCCCCCTATAATCTCTCCCTCGAAGATCCATTAACAGAATTCAGATTTTGCGCTTGATTCGTGCCCCAGAATCCTCGCTAATTTCAATGATTCTTCAACGAATTTCTCTCTGTTCAAATCCAAAGCGCGCGCAGGGTTCGCCCGGGGAAGATGATGAAGTTGATCGGGTCGGGTCGGGTCGGATTTGGTCCGACCCGACCGACCCAAATCACTCATTTTATTGAAATTGACCCTAATTTTTTCACTTTGTTCCGAAATTGACACCTAGATTGGGCTCAGGGGCATCAAATCTATTCGAAAATGGCATTCTCGGCCGACAACTTTCAGTATTTATGCAAAAACCCCAAATTTTCAATTTGACCCGAGGACCCATTTTGCAAAATCCAAAGTCTTAGGGTCTTTTTCTGCAAAAATTATTGCCACCATCGGATTCAGAGGGTCAAAAACTATGGGGTGACGTCTCCCTATTTTCAATTCAGTCCCTAGAAAATTTTTAATTTCATTTTTAGTGATTTTAGGACTAATTTGAAAAATCAGAAATTGCATTTTGGTCCTTTTTAGCGAAATTGGGCAATTCTGAGGGCTTTTGGACTGAATTTTAATTTTGAAAAGTAGGGGAGGATGACACGACTCTAAAAATGCAAATTTGGAAAATTAAGGAGCTAAAATGGAATTTCTAGAATTATTTGATTATTCTAAAAAATGAAATTAACAAAGAAACCCTAGATTCCAGCCTTTATTTTTCTAAATTTATTCACCAAAAATGAAGATAAAATTAAATTAAAAATATTGAATATTTTTTGGTAATTTTCTGACTTTAAATGCTATTTTTTATTAATTTTTTATTATTTTCTTAATTTCTGAAAATATTAAAAAAATGCAAAAAATAAGGAAAATTATTTTTTGTTCAAAATTGGTTCCCTAGGCTAGGCTGAGGTCTCCAAAGTTGATTTTTCAATTTTCTCATTTTTATGGATTTTTTATGAATTTTTGAAAATAAAAATGCAGAAAAATACGAAAAATAAGGAAAATTATTTTTTGTTCAGAATTGGTTCCCTAGGCTAGGCTGAGGTCTCCAAAGTTGATTTTTTCAATTTTCTCACTTTTTATGGATTTTCTAAAAATTTTTGAAAATAAAATTGGTCAAAAATTAAGTGTCAACAGCTGCCCCTCTTTGAGAGTGGTCTCGTGAGAGATTGCTCTCAAAGACGAACTGACACTTGATATTTAACCGACTCTACTGGAAAAGAAAAGAAAATAAAAGATAAAAAGTCGTGCCATCCAACTCTAGTTTCCTCCCTGAAAGCTTAAGTCCAAACTTCACGCTGCTCGCTTGGGTATGAGAGAGAGGGGAGGTGAGAGTCGAGGGATTTACCTGGAACTTACCTGTTTGCCTCGCGCCGCCATTAATCGCTCTGGAATGAAGACCTAAGGATTTGTTACAAGAAAACCTTAGGGTGATTGAACTTGGACCCGTATGGTAGGTTAACCCATGATAGATTCCTAGTGAAAGGATTCTACTGATTAAGACATGATTAAGATTTGACCCGTATGGTAGGTCGACGCATGGCAGATTCCTAATGAAAGGAATCTACTGATTTAAACTTTGATTGAGATTCGACCCGTATGGTAGGTCAACCCATGGTAGATTCCTAATGAAAGAAACCTACTGATTTAAACTTTGATTGAGATTCGACCCGTATGGTAGGTCAACCCATGGTAGATTCCTAATGAAAGAAACATATTGATTTAAACTTTGATTAAGGCTTGACCCGTATGGTAGGTCACCCCCTGGCAGATTCCTAGTGAAAGAAATTTACTGATTTAAACTTTGATTGAGATTCGACCCGTATGGTAGGTTAACCCATGGTAGATTCCTAATGAAAGAAACTACTGATTTAAACTTTGATTGAGATTCGACCCGTATGGTAGGTCGCCCCATGGCAGATTCCTAGTGAAAGGATTCTACTGGTTTAAACTTTGAATGTGCGCTCAACCCATGTTATCTTGTTTTGAAAGGTGCCATTCTGGGATCTGGGAATACCAGGGATCCTGCAGAAGCTCGAACCCGTACTGTCTTGTTTTGAAGGGCGCCATTCTGGGATCTGTGAAGACCTGCAGAAGCTCGAACCCGTATTGTCTTATTTTGAAGGGCGCCATTCTGGGATCTGTGAAGACCTGCAGAAGCTCGAACCCGTATTGTCTTATTTTGAAGGGCGCCATTCTGGGATCTGTGAAGACCTGCAGAAGCTCGAACCCGTATTGTCTTATTTTGAAGGGCGCCATTCTGGGATCTGTGAAGACCTGGGATCCTGCAGAAGCTCAAACCCGAGTAGCTATGATGAATTAGAAGATTTTGATGTCTTGAATATTTCAAATTTTGAAATGAGTCATGCTCTTGCGGGCCAAGATATCTAGCAGCATGCGTGCATAAATAGAATCCCTCATGAGGAAAATTTTGAATCAATAGATCTGAAATCGCCAGATGAGCTCGATCAGTCGCATTAACTGGAGCGTCCTTATCAGAGAGGGTTTCTCACAATATCCGTTTCTGAATATTTCTGTTTTCTCGCTGGGGAAGATTTCATGAAACACTCAAACTAACACTCGAAACCTATGCCAAGAATTTCGGGACCATTTGCAGTGTATACAACCTGATTGATCAGAGAAGGTCTTCTAAGGGACCGTAATGTAGGTTTGGTCAAAAGCTTACGCAATGGGTAGGCACTCGAGGTTTTCAGAAAAGAATCAACATTTTAAAAGCGACTTCTTCAGGTTTACAAGTCAAGAACCTCGAAGATCAGATAAAGCCGGATTGTACTTACTCCTTTAGGCAGTAGCCTCTTGTGTGAAATCCCGTGTTGACCTGAAATGTCTCAATCAGGAGAGGCTTTCGGGATAGGTTGTAACATTGGTTCAAGGTAGGCTCGAAAAGGCCATTTTTGGGTGAGAGGTATGATATGTTGGCGATCACCTTTGCATCCTTACCAACTGTCATGGCTGCTGGGGGTTAAATCTATATCTTAAGCCCCCCCCCAAAGGTTCCCTGGATACTTATGTCTAGCTAAATTCCATGTTTTCTTTGCTTTTGTCACTTGTTTGCCAACAGATTTCCTTTTTGGGCGACACTTTATATATGTTTCGAGTGTCATGGCTTTTGTTCCTACAAAGGGCTTTGGCCTTGCTTTTACGAGGCACTTTGCTTTTATCAGCCCTATTGCCTTTTGACATTTTCATTGTATTTTTCTTCGACTGATTTTCAAGTATCATTGCCTTTTCAGGGATGGACTTTGGCCTTGCTTTCACCAGGTGTCCTGCTTTTATTGGCGAGTCATATGCATTGCCCCAGGGTAGGGAGGTGATCACCAACTGGTTTTGGAAATGAAGATTTGCAGGCTCAAATTGGCTCATCAAAGATAAAGTGTGTAGGATAGAGAAATGAATTGCTCTCCTTCACTTTGATGTTTCAAATCTCCACGGGATACCACCTGGAGTTACCACGAAAAGGTTGATGCAAGTCAGCACAATAAAGCCTTATTTTGATCTTTTCTCCTAGGAATCAACCAATGAACCTCCAAATTGCCCCAGCGTGGGGTGGTTCTTGACAGGGTTGTTTTTTGAATTCTCCATCCACAGGCTCAAATGGGCTTGCAAAGGATTATTATGTGTTTAGGATAAAGAAATGAACATGCCTTCCGTCATTTCAATCCATGTAATCACTGCAAATGGTCCCTACGTTCACGGACAAAGGTTTTTTATCTCGCCTTTCTTTCACTCATTCTCTCAAGTGTGTAGGGACATGTTTGAGCACGGCTGGCCTCTCAGATTTCGGTCTGCTCCAGCATGACGAGTCTAATCGTTCTCCTTGGAGATCCATTTCTATTTCATCAAAATTAACTCTCACAGGAGACTCATGATGCATGCGAGCGATAGATTTTCTTGGATAACCTCGAAGGTTTTTTTTTTTTTTTAAATGAGAATGCGGATGAAGTTACCTCACGAATTTCATCAATGATGTGATTTACTGATCATCATGACGTGGCAGACTGGGAAGTTTTAGGGTAAGAAGTACTTACCTGCCTGCTGTGGCTGGAAGTCCCTGAGAAAAATAAAACGTTTCAGGAGTTAGCGTCCATTCTCGCATTATGAAACCGGAACGATACAGCTTTTACCCTTGACTGCGAACTGGGGGCACCGGTAGGCAGCGCGTCTTGTGGATTCTTCTTCTTCATGATCCTCTGGTTCGGGTAAGGTCGTTGAGTTGTTTCCTCCATTTGGGGATTCCACTCGGACCTGCAACATAGAAAACAATGCAGGTGTATGCATGTATGCATGAAATGCATGTGGTGGATCTAAATGTGGCTCAGATGCCAGTGGGGCACGAGAACTGGTCAAATCCTCGTCTTATTCAAGGGTAATATTTCTTGACAGCATCTGCGTTTACAGGATTTGCCAATTCTTCCCCGTCCATGTTGAGGAGAATCAAAGCGTCGCCCGGTAAAGCCTTCTGCACTATGTATGGGCCCTCGTAATTTGGTGCGAACTTGCCTCCGGGATGGGGAACATTAGGGAGCACCTTCTTCACTACTAAATCTCCACCGTAAAACTTCTAGGCTTCACTTTGCGGTCGAATGACTTAGCTACTCGCTTTTGATATGCCTGTCCGTGACATATGGCCTTCAATCGCTTTTCATCGATCAGGTTCAGCTGCTCATGTCTCTGCCGGATCCACTCAGCTTCCGAAAGTTCAGCTTGGGCTAATATTCGTGAGGAGGGGATTTCAACTTCCACAGGGAGAACGGCCTCCATGCCGTATACCAGAGAATAGGGCGTTGCCCTAGTTGAAGTCCGAATTGAAGTTCGTACGCCATCAACGCATATGGTAACCTCTCGTGCCAGTCTCGAAAGTTTTCTGCCGTCTTGGCCAGGATTTTCTTTATATTCTTATTCGCCGCTTCCACAGCTCCATTCATTTGTGGGCGGTAAGGAGAAGAATTAAGGTGTCTGATATTAAATCGGTCCAACAGATCGTCCACCACCTTGTTATTCAGATTGGATCCATTGTCTGTAATGATGGCCTGTGGCGTCCCGTACCTCGCGATGATATCCCTTTTAATGAATTTCGCGACGCTCTTAGCCGTGACGTTGGCGTACGAATTGGCCTCGATCCATTTGGTGAAATAGTCTATCGCCACCAAGATGAAACGGTGCCCGTTTGAGGCGTTAGGGTTAATTGGCCCGATCATGTCGATCCCCCACATAGAAAAGGCCAGGCTTCAGACATTTGGTGCAGTTCGTTCGGGGGAGCGTTGATCCTATCTCCGTATACCTGACACTGATGACAAGACCTCACATGCTAATTACAATCTGACTCCATGGTCATCCAATAGTAACCGAGCCTCATGATCTTCTTAGCGAGGAGGTGACCGTTCATGTGTGGTCCGCATTCCCCTTCATGGATCTCTTTCATAAGCAGGTTTGCTTCTTTAGCATCTACGCACCTTAGCAGGACCGAGTCGAATGACTTCTTATACAGTGTCTGGCTACTGAGGAAGAATTTGGTAGCCATCTTGGCTATGTACTTTCTATCTCCCGTTTGGCTCCCTGGAGGATATTCTCCCTTCAGCAGGTAATTCTTGATGTCGTGATACCATGGTTGATCATCAAATCCTTCTTCAATCACCATGCAGTAAGCTGGCTGTTTGATAATATCGACTCTCAGTGGCTCGATGTCTAGACCCTCCGTTACTTGTAACATGGATGATAGGGTGGCCAAGGCATCTGCAAAGTGATTCTGGGTTCTCGGCAGGTATTCAAAATCGATTTCTTCAAACTCTTCAATCATTTCCTCCAAGAACCTATGATAGGGGATGAGCTTAGAGTCCTTAGTCTTCCATTCGCCTTGGGTTTGCAAGATGATCAGCATGGAGTCTCCATACACCTGCAATTTCTCTACTTTCATGGCGAGGGCCAGCTGCAGTCCGAGTATGCAGGCTTCATACTCGGAGATGTTGTTGGTACATGGAAACGTCAACTTGGCGGCGACTGGATAGTGTTGCCCTTCAGGAGATATAAGAACTGCCCCGGTTCCAGACCCAGCGAGGTTTACGGCGCCATCGAAATACATCGTCCACCTGTCTTCGGACAAATTGGAAATACGATCTTCCGCCTTCTCGTCACTCGAGATGTTGAATCCCTGGGCATCTTCAGCCAACATATCAGCTATAGCTCGCCCCTTGACAGACTTCTGAGTTTGAGCTTCCAACGTCGAATTCTGACAGAAGAACCTGCCATTTGGCCAATTTTCCGATTTAGGCTGGCTTTTCCAGGAGATACTTGATTGGATCGTTCTCTGTCACCAACTGTATGCGGTGATGAAGAGTGTATTGCCTCAATCTGTGTAGCACCCATACTAATGCGACACAGGTCTTCTCAACTGTGGGGTAGTTCATCTCCGATCAGTGAATTTCTTGCTCAGGTAATAATCGCCCGTTCCTTACGGTCTTCTGGACTTGTTTGAGCTAACAGAGCCCCTAAGGATTCCTGATGGAACGGTGAGATACAGGGTCAGCGGAGACCCCGGTACGGAGGCACCAAAATCGGTGGCGAGATAAGGTAGCTTTTAATCTTTTCCACGCTTGATGGCATTCGGAATCCCATTTTACCTTGGCTCCCTTCTTCAATAGCTTGAAGAATGGTTTTGCGACATCAGAGAGTTGACAGATGAATCTGGCGATGTAATTTAGTCTTCCCAGCAAGCTTCTCACTTCTTTGACCGTTGTGGGAGTACTGAGGTCCCAATATCGCCTTACTGTAGAAGGATCGATTTCTACTCCCCGGTTGCTCACCACGAACCCGAGAAGCTTTCCCGACCGTGCCCCGAATATGCATTTAGCGGGTTTTATTTTCAATCTGTACTTCCGAAGCAATCGTTTGATACAACTTTCTTAACTATCTGGACGTGGTCGTCTCCGGTTTTAGACTTCGCC
>JAGVVM010020786.1:0-14798 GCA_019149425.1 Psidium friedrichsthalianum | reverse complement strand
GGGAGCCCCCCCCGTGGGGAAGATGCGGGTATGACTGGAAAAGGCAGTCAGTTTCAATTGTTTCTGCCGTGATGGAGGTATTCGCTGACGGTGACGGAGGTGATAGTCCCTTCGAGTATGTGTGCGTACTCTCACTCCTATCTGTTTTCAACTAAGCTAAAGCTGTTCAATGAGATGGATGCTGGGCATAAACCCTTCCCTTTCTTGTAATGGGAAACGACCCGCTAAAGCTTCCCTTATAATGAAGTGAAGTCATCTATCCCTCCCCTACTGGACATGACCATTTTACAAATTTAGACTCCCACCTCCTTTGCAACTCCTATCTGGTTTTCAACTAGCTAGTATGTTCAATGAGATGGTGGTTGCTGGGCATAACCCTTCACTTTTCTTAGGTTAATTGGAAAAACGATCCGCTAAAGCTTCCCATTATAATGAAGTAAAGTCATCTCATCCTCAAACCTGACATGACCATGTTACAAAATTTAGACTCCCATCCTCCTTTGGCGACCTTCCTTGCCTAACTTGTTGGATCATTAGGCGGGTATGTGCGAGCCCACAAGATCCAACGTTCAAAATACAGTGAGCAAAGATGCTCTGAGTATACTGTAAAGTTTTCGCATCATGGACAACGTAAATTTAAAAATGGAACACGTTAGACGATAAGTCCAATTAACCGAAAATATGTTAGACTTGTTCTTTACTTCTCCTTAACATGAACTCTTGACTCCTCAAATGGGCTGGACTTTTTCACATTGAAGACTAATTTCCTGGCCACATCTTCTCATCGTTTTCACCCTCGCACCCAGTGTCAACTTCGACAACCATCTTTTCATTTCCTTCCTTCACGATACGGAAGAATGAAGTGATCTAGGTTAAAGTCATCGGTCAGAGTAATTTCCTAGGGAAGAATTAACCCCATCCTGTCGAATATCTGAATTCGATCCTATCAACGATGCAAGAAAGTAATGGAAATTTGCACAACACACGAATTTACGTGGTTCGGCAACGGAGAGGTTCCGCCTGCCTACGTCCACGGGGAGATGAAATCTGTTTCACTAACTTGGAAAAGATTTACAATGTTTCGCCCTCAATATATATAGCGAAACCCTACATGGCACAAATTACAAAATTGCCCACATAGCCCTAAAATATTTAATTTTCCATATAAATCATTATATGACTGAACATAAAATGTCTTGGCGGCTCGGGGGCGCTGCCCCCGCGACCCCCGTGGGGCGGCCCCCCCGAACCCCCGCCCTCACCGGGGAGCGGGACCCCCGTGCTGTCCAGTCGTCAGGGGGCCTTTCGGAACCGCCTCATAATCTCTTGGATAACAGAATACAAGACATCAGCCTCAACAATCTCCACCTTGGCTTGAATTCTGTAGAGCCACCTGTGAAAGAATGTGGAATATAGATGTCTTCATCCCCGTACCTCCATAAGAGGTACACTCCCGCACTCATCGAGTGCGTCCCTCACCTTCAGCAGCGAGTTATATTAATTGAGCCCAAACAGGACCCAAACTTCTCAATAGTGACTGGCTTGGTAAAACAATCTGCAGGATTGTTACTCGTGTGAATCTTCCTCAAATGAATGCTACCATCTGACACAAGCTCCCTGATTTTGTGAAACCTCACATCTATATGCTTTGTTCTTGCATGAAATACTTGATTCTTGGCGAGATGTATGGCACTCTGACTGTCACAATGTAACACCGCACCTGCTTGCTCTAAACCCAACTCACGAACTAACCCAGTTAACCAGAGCCCTTCCTTAGCAGCTTCTATAACTGCCATGTACTCTGCCTCTGTAGTAGACAATGCAATTGTGGATTGAAGCATCGCCCTCCACGAGATAGGTCCACTAGTTAATGTAAAGACATATCCTGTAGTAGACCTCCTCCTGTCTAGGTCACCAGCAAAGTCTGAGTCAACATATCCCACTAGCTCCTTTGAACCTCCGTCGCGACTGAACATAATACCCAAGTCTGCAGCCCCGCTCAGATATCTGAAGATCCACTTGACTGCATTCCAATGTTCCTTCCCTGGATTACTCATGTATCTGCTAACAACACTGACTGCATGAGATAAATCTGGCCTACTACACACCATAGCATACATGAGACTTCCGACTGCGCTAGCATAGGGAACTCGAGACATCTCCTCAATCTCCTCATGTTTTGTGGGGCATTGCTGTTCGATAACCTGAAGTGGCTAGCTAATGGTGTCCTCACTGGTTTAGCCTTGTTCATGTTGAAACGCTCAAGCACCTTTTCAACATACCTCTTTTGAGATACCCAGAGTTTACTTGCACTTCTATCTCTATGTATTTCCATACCAAGGATCCTCTTAGCAGCACCAAGATCCTTCATCTCAAACTCATTATTCAACAAAGACTTTAAAGAGACAATATCACGCATATCCTTAGCAGCAATGAGCATGTCATCAACATAAAGCATCAAAAGGATAATCGAATTATCATCTGACACTTTAAAATAAACACAACAATCATACTCACTTCTCGAATAGCCAATTTTCACATGAAAAATCGAAACGCTTGTACCATTGTCTCGGAGATTGCTTAAGACCATAAAGTGACTTCTTAAGCAGACAAACGTGATCTTCCTTTCCTTGCACTTTGAACCCGTCAGGTTGCTCCATGAAAATCTGTTCCTCTAAGTCTCCATGAAGAAACGCCGTCTTCACATCAAGTTGCTCCAGTTCAAAATCAAACATGGCTACCAAAGCAAATAGAACCCGAATGGAAGTGTGCTTTACTACTGGAGAGAATATTTCATTATAATCCACCCCTTCCTTCTGTGCATATCCTTTGGCTACAAGTCTAGCCTTGTACCTTACCTGCTCATTCTCAGACATTTTCTCTTTCTTGCGAAAAATCCATTTACAACCAATGATCTTTCGCCCTTTAGGTTTCTCCACAATCTTCCAAGTCCCATTTTTCTGTAGGGATTCCATTTCTTCCATCATAGCTGACATCCATTTATCACTATCAGCATCAGATATCGCATCTTGATAGGAAGATGGATCACCCGTACCTACTGTGAGGGCATAAGCAACCATATCCTCAAACCCGTATCTCACAGGTGCTTTGTGAGTACGTTTTCCTCTACCTTCTGCAATGATGTAGGTATCTTCTACCGTCTTCTGTGATTCTGGTGAGTAACTAGATGATTCCCTTCCTCCCGCTATTTCTGGTTCACCTAACTCCACCTGCACAGTAGATCCTTCTTCACTTCTGCCATCTGCATGTGAACTGTTACTTGCCTCCACCATGTTAGATTCATTAAAGACAACGTCCCTACTAATCACGGTCTTATGTGCATTTGGATCCCATAGCTTGAATCCTTTCACACCTTTCTCATAGCCAAGGAAGATGCACTGCTTAGACTTTGAGTCTAACTTGGAACGATGTCCACTTTGTATATGAACATAGGCTGGACAACCAAATACTCTCAAACCAGAATAGTCAATCGGATTTCCTGTCCATACCTCCTCAGGAATCTGCATTCAATTGCTGTAGATGGAGACCTGTTAATGAGATAGCATGCCATATTAACCGCTTCTGCCCAGAAACTTTTACTCAGCCCTGCATTCAGCCTCATACTCGAGCCCTTTCCAAAAGTGTCCTGTTCATCCTCTCAGCTACACCGTTTTGTTGTGGTGTATCTGATGTTGTGAAGTGACGTGTGATCCCTTCAGCTTTACATAGTTCTACGAATGGTGTGTACCTGTATTCCCCTCCATTGTCTGTTCTCAAGCACTTTAGCTTCTTTCCTGTTTGCCTTTCTACTTCAGCCTTCCACTCTTTGAATTTGGAGAAGACTTCGTTTTTCTGCTTCATGAAGTAGACCCAGACTTTCCTTGAGTAATCATCAATGAAGGTCACAAAATATTCGGCTCCACCTTTTGATTTGATCGGTGCAGGACCCCATACATCGCTGTGTACATAATCTAGTACATCCTTGCTCGTATGCTTTGCAGTTCTGAAACTAACCCTGCTTTGTTTCCCGAAAACGCAGTATTTGCAAAATTTAATTTGCAGCTTTTAACACTTTTAACAGCTTCCTTTTATGAAGCTCCATCATACCCTTTTCACCCATATGCCCTAACCGCATATGCCACAGATGAGTGTCATCTATATCGGGCTCTGCAACTGTAGTCACAGATGCTCCACCTGTTACTGTACTCCCGATGAGCCTATATAAACTTCCAGTCAACTCACCTTTCATGACAACCATAGCTCCCTTGATGACTTTAAGAACTCCACCTGCTGCTGCATACTTGCAGCCATTCACATCAAGTGCACCCAAAGATATCAAATTTTTCTTTAAATCTGGAACGTGTCTTACATCCACCAAAGTTCTGACTATACCATCAAACATTCTAATCTTAATAGTCCCTATCCCAATGGTTTTGCAAACCGCATCATTCCCCATTAGAACCGATCCGCCACTGTATGACCGATATGAATCAAACCAATCCCTATTCGGGCACATGTGATAAGAGCATCCAGAGTCTAAGATCCACGAATCAAATAACTGATTCTTACCTGATGATATAGAGAGAACATCTCCATCATCGCCGCCTGAGCTATCAGCCACGCTTGCTTGATCAGAAGGTTTATCATGCTTCTTCAAGTCTTCCTTTCTCTTATAACAGTTTCTTTTCAGATGGCCTTCCCTTTTGCAATAATAACAAGAGAGTTTCGTTTTACCCCCTCTAGATTTCGATCGACCCTTACTCCCGAATCCCCGCTGGATTGTTCTCCCCCGTTCCTGCTCCTTGACTGTTCCGATGAGACCCTCACCCCGTGCCGTAGCACTATTGACTCTCTTTCTCGTATCATTAGATAATAGGGCAGCAGTGACCTCATCTGTCTCAAGCGTCTCTTTTCCATACAAAAGTGTCGTCACTAGATGATCATAAGGTGCTGGTAGTGACGATAGCAGTAATAGGGCTTTGTCTTCATCTTCCATTGAAACCTCCAGACTTGCAAGTTTACTCAGAATCTGATTGAACGTATTGATGTGTTCTAACAGATCTGAGCCTTCCTCCATCTGTAGAGAGTATAACTGTTTTTTCAAGAGAAGTTTGTTCGTTAGAGACTTGGTCATATAGATGCTCTCAAGTTTCGCCCACACCTGCGGAGCCGACTTGAGATCCACCACATACTGCAGAACCTCATCAGATAGGTTCAATCGAATGGCGCTTACCGCCCTTTCCTCCATCTCCACCCAATCTTCATCACTCGTTTCTGGTTTCTTCCCTTTCCCCTGCAGCACTTTCGACAAGCCCTGCTGAATTAGAAGGTCCATCATTCTTCGTCGCCAGAGAGTGAAGTTGTTCTTTCCATTAAACTTCTCGATGTCGTACTTGACACTCGAACCCTTTCCTGCCATCTTGATAGCTTGCCGAACCTGGCTCTGATACCAATTGTCGAATATCTGAATTCGATCCTATCAACGATGCAAGAAAGTAATGGAAATTTGCACAACACACGAATTTACGTGGTTCGGCAACGGAGAGGTTCCGCCTGCCTACGTCCACGGGGAGATGAGATCTGTTTCACTATCATGGAAAAGATTTACAATCAGTTTCCCTCAATATATATAGCGAAACCCTACATGGTACAAATTTACAAAATTGCCCACATAGCCTAAAATATTTAATTTTCCCATATAAATCATTCTATGATAATAGAATACAAGTCTCAGCCTCAACACATCCATATCTTTCACGCCTCAGTCCGGAGAAAGTGAACCCCCCCATTCCTCCATCCTCAGTATGCCTATATGAACTTACTCAAATGGGTGACGCAGCGGCTCTCCTTTTCTCATCGGCTTCACGCCTCCATCCTCGTCTTTGTCCTTGTCGCCTCATCATACCGCAAGTTCTTTTTGCGATGGAGACGACGATGTCAGCTATACTGAATGCCGCCATTCTTTTAATTGTGGAAGCGTCACAAATAAGTTATCCTTTCTTTGGATGGACAATCGACCCCAATTCTGTGGATTTGAAGTATTCAAGCTCTAGTGCTATGAGCACGAATACCTAACCTTGAGTACCAAGAGCAAAGTACCGAGTCCTCAAGATTGATCAACATCTTCGTGTATGATGAGGATCGCGAGGAGGATCTAATGAACAGTACTGTTTGCGCGAGTTTAGGAATGCTAGCATGATGGATTCCACTCTCTTTCATATGACCCCAGCTGTTAGAGCCTCAGCATCTTCTACGCATGGTTGGGATGTCGAGGAACATAAGCAACGAGTTCGAGTGCTTGTATGATGGCTTTAGGAAGTCGGCTTTCTTCATGGAAGGCATTATCTTGAGCAGAGAGCTCCCGTTTTGACGTCACTAGCTGTGTCACAAGCATCAAGGTTCCCATTCTTCAGAGTGCGCTCCATGATATAGGAGGAGGCAAGGCAACATCAGCTTGCAGGAAGCTCTGAATCAAGGGGGTTCTATGTTCAGTATAGTGACCAACCTGAGTGCTTGGCATGCGCTTCTTCCGGCAGGTTTTGCGGTAGCAACTCCTCTTGCCATTGTCTAGTTTCGTGTGTTATGTCTAGTTTGTGTGTTATTGCCGCAACAAACCTACGATCCTACCTATAATCACCCCGTACGTTCTTTAGATAGCATTCTCCAGGTGATCATTCTCAACTTCATTTGGTGGGTTCTGTTTATATCGGCTCAAGATATTCTGTTATCGACCGCGTAGAATGTGCACGAAAATCACTAAACCATGAACTTCTACAGAGTTAGTTTCGATTGTTCCTCGAAGATTATATGATCGAAGGACCCTGAGAATTTGTCCAGAAAAACTTGATCCCATGGAATGGGATCCGCATGTTTCAGCACGAAATTACATGTTTCGTCTTCCTCCAGTCTAAGAGCATCACGCGAGAAAGCAAGAGGAAATTTCAAGTTAGCTACTGCTTGGCCAGCAATTCTTCATGAGAGAGTCATTTTCGCTGACTAGTCGCGAAAATTCTGCTTAAGCAAGCCCCCGACGAGTCCTCATATTAAAATGTCAACGGTCAATGGAGGGGGCGCTCCTAAGAAGGGACCCCTGAGATTGGACTCCTTTTTAGCCCCAATCTTGATTTAGGTCATAAAAAAGCCCAAAAGTATGGGCCCACTAATATGGAATTCAGCCCATAATTTAGACTAAGGGTCATTGAAGTCAACATCTGTTGGCAACATAATTATCAGGTGGTCATCATATGTAATACCCTCGTCGTATCACTAGTAATCATGTTAAGAATATTATGGATGACATCATCCTTAAGACATTACTAAAAACTATATTTGTATCCGTACGATACTATTCGATAACCATATCATGCGACATGTTCTATAGCAATTTATCATTCATTCATTCCCCTAGTTGTACAACACATGACCATTTTATTATAAATGTTAGATTGTTAATTTATGACAAACAATGACTCTAGTCGCTCTAGTTTTTTATTCTGCCGCCTCTTTTTAGTACTTAATATACATTCTTATAATTTTAAATAATTCAAAGATATGTTAAATAGGAAACATTGGCTTATCGTACACAATATTCAACCTTTACCAAAAAAGAAAAGTTCTTATGCTAGCAAGTTTTTAGACTCTCTCCGAATCAATGAAAAGAAAAGTCATACAGATGCTTATATGGCACGGAATGCTTTAATAGGTGATTGTGAAAATTGCCGGGTTTGGGAAGAAAATTCCGTCAAAAAGTCCGGGCCAGAAGGCAACTCATCCAACCCCACTAATTAGATGCTCTTTCCATACTTGTGGATCGAACGAACAAAATGAATGACCGAAAGTCATGATATTACTCATCTAAGTAGCATTTTAAATCACCTAAACAACTCTCACTTCTTACACTCACGAGGTAGAAAAGCTGGTGTGGGGGCAAAAATCATTTGCTTTATCAGACATAAACTCAAGCTTACACGTCTCAAAGCGCAAGTGTGACTTGCACGTCTTGAAGCGTAAGCGTAAGCGTAGGGGCAAGAAATTAATGAATGAGATTGTTGTTCGCAAATTTTCTGTTTTCCTTAGGAATAGCTGCATCAGAAGCTGGAATCGGGATCACCCTTATTTAATGCTTTGAACTTCTCTACTTCAATTCGTGATTGACAAGCGGACATCTCTTCAAGAAACCCTAACCTCAAATCTTGCTGCGATACCATTGTTAAGATTCACCTCACAACCACAACGAAATAGTGTAAAAGTGAAAAAGCCCGCTTACTGTGAAGTGGGATCCTCGTGCTTTTCCTGCCGATTCATACTCCAACATTGTCTACATTAGTTAGTCAACAGATCCATTCACAAGTGTTTCCAGTTTCTTTGGAAAGATGTCACTAATTGATCCATGAAAAAATAGGAGGATCGAGCCTAATGTGAATTTGTATCCTTTTCGCTCGATGGTGGTGCTTTTTCTTTCTTGAAACTCAATGAGCTATAACCTCATGATGTGCGCCGATCTTTCTAACTCTTACACACTTTGAAATGCTCTGTTTGCAATTCGTTGATACATTTTTCTCTTTTGATGACTAATGTCTCAGGAAAAAGAAGATTGGTCTCAAAGTTGGAATAGTATTATTTCAAGACTCTCTCTTCTACTTCTCTACATCCTCTCCAATTTTTTTTGCGACTTTTTGACAGTAAGCTTGCATCATTGCTCAAAGGAATCAATATTTCCAAAATATCCTAGAAGCCATAAAGAAAGATGAAGTGAGACTATTGTGCAAAATTATTCTTCATTTTTGCAGTGATAGTTGCGTCAGTAGCTGGAATTGGGGTCATCCTTATTGTGCTGCTTCCCTTCTGGAAGAAGCCAATGATCAGAATAATTCTAGCTTCGACAAAGCAGAAGAACAACCACTTCGACGGTGAAATTAAAATCGAGGGACTTGTCTCTTCGAAAAGATACACCTACAAAGACATCAAGAGGATGACTAACACTTTCGAAGAAAAGTTAGGCCAGGGAGGCTATGGCTGCGTTTACAAAGGCAAGCTTCAAGATGGTCAACTAGTGGCTGTGAAGCTTCTAAAGAAGTTGAAAGGCAATGCAGAGGAATTTTTCAATGAAGTTGCGAGCATAAGTAGGACATCACATGTCAATGTTGTCAGCCTTTTGGGATTCTGTTTTGAAGGAAGAAAAAGAGCTTTGATTTATGAGTTTATGCCTAATGGATCGCTCGAAAAATTCATATTTAACAGGAGTGACAATTTGGAGGTAGATCAACAATTGAGTTGGAACACCTTGTATCAGATTTCGCTCGGCATAGCTCACGGGCTAGAGTACTTACATAGAGGATGCAACACGAGGATCTTGCATTTTGACATAAAGCCTCAAAACATTCTCCTTGACGGAAATTATTGCCCCAAGATTTCCGACTTTGGTCTCGCCAAAATATGCCCTAGAGAAGAGAGTATCGTGTCACTGCTAGGTGCCCGAGGAACCCCTGGATACATTGCTCCAGAGCTAATCATGAGGAACATTGGAGGGGTTTCTCACAAATCAGATGTATATAGCTACGGCCTAATGGTTCTGGAGATGGTCGGCAAGAGGAAAAACATTGAAGTCGTGGTAGATCATACGAGCGAAATATACTTCCCTCATTGGGTCCACCAACGCCTAGAGCTCCAGGAAGAGCTTGGGCTACGCGGGATAACGAATGAGGAGGAAGAAGGAATTGCAAAGAAGATGATCATAATAAGCCTATGGTGTATTCAGATCGATCCAAGAGCTCGACCATCTATGACTCAAGTTGTGGACATGCTAAAAGGAAGTCTTGAGGCCTTGCAAGTTCCTCCCAAACCAACATTCTCAACTCCCTCAAGATCACTTGCAGCTTCTTTGGGGGAAATTTCGTCTCTACAAAAGAGCGATAACTCGAGTTGGGGTTAATTCAAAGTCAATTAGATGAGATGAACAATAATTTGTAATTGAGTACCAAAAAAGCACATGTAAACGTAATAATCATTATCGTGATCAAATGTCTAGGTTGAATTTCTATGGCTTGATGTGCATGAAAAGTGAAGTGTGCATTATTTCATAATATGGCTAATTCCCCAAGAAAACCCCTAAAGCTGGTCACAATTTTGCCCCAGACTTTTTCTTTTGTCTCATAATAAGTCCTCAATTTTCACTCTAATTCCAAATTTTCCTGTTCATCCATAAACCGATACTAATTTTTTAAATATTATCAACATCAAAAGGTTGTTCCTTACAAGACGAGGCTATTGATGAAAACGTGGGTTCGTGTCGATAATTTGAGTAGACTAGTCATAATTAAAAGGCTTCGAGTTTAATGAAACATAGCCCATTAATACTTTAGTAAGGCCGAAATCAAGCCCGTTTAATGCACTTAAATCACAATATTTTGAGTAGACTAGTGCCCTCTCAGTCAAGGGGCTTCACATAACTTATGGCCACAAAAAGTGAGAGAAAAGGAATCGTGGGGATGCGACACATTCACATTCACGGCAATTCAAAGTTTAGCACATTAAGAGCACACATAGGAAAAATACACAAAAGAGAAGAGAGAGTCCTGGCCAAGGTCCCTCACGGGCATGCCTTGCCGCCTCACCTACGGCTGCTCCCCAACCCACGAAGCCATGAACTTCTCTCCTGGTCGTTGGCTCCAACGGCTGCTGTTTGCCATCGCCCATCAAAACCAAGTTCCAACTCTTGTCAAGCCTCTTCCATGTGGTGATTTCCGGCAACGACGACAAATCTTCAGCAATATTGGTCGCCTGTTCCGATCATTCCAGCGAATCTAGTGCCGGTCTAGTTCTTATTTGTTCTTTGCCAGTTATCTGACATTCACCAAGTGTGCAACACATGTGGACATCCTTTTTCTTTTTCTTTTTTTGGTCAAACGTGCCACGCATGTGGGCTTTATACACACCGATGCACACCTGCAGATATTATGCTTTGGAGGACACGTCTAAGAGGCACCAAAAAATTTCAAAATCTATTGCATTTATATAAATTCAGTCCATCTATCTAATTTAAGCAAGAAACTGCTCATATGGACGTTGTTCGTCTTACGTGGCACCATCAGCTAAATTTTTTCTTACTTTTAAATAATTTTTTGTATTTGTTATTATTTTTTTCCTCACATTTTTTTTTCTTGTTTGTGGCCTGCCATTGACACTAGCTATGGTCAGGCCATGGTAGAAGAGGGCGAGGGCCGATGAGGCTGACCCTCACCTAGGCAAGGATTGGCTTGCCAGTGCTCGCCCAAGCAAGGCAATCCCTTATTGGCCATTGCCAATGCCAGTGGCCAGCCAACCACAAACAGGGGGAAGAAAAAAAAAAGGTAACGAAAAAAAATAAAATATAATTTTTTTTTAAAAATGATAATAATAAATGCCATGTCTGTGTTGGCGATACTACATAGAATAGATGGCTAGGATAAACAGTGTCCATCTCAGTTATTTTCAGCCTAAATTAATTGGATAGATTGAATGGTACCAAATACAAAAAAGGTTTAACATATAAATTAGTTGGCGGACTAAATTAGTAAGAATGCAAAAAGGTTTAGGACTACATTGGTCAAATTAAAGTTAGTACTAAATTTGTACCAATGCGCAATAGGTTAAGAAGTTCTTGGTACTTTTCCCATTCAAAAGGAGGAGGTTAACCTTCATAAAATCTCATCTTCAGAACGTGTACCGCACCCGAGGCCATCGTGAGTCGCACGTCTGTGATCCCTATCGCATCATTTGTGATTTAATTAGGAAAGGTTATCTACATATAGGTAAAACGATCTTATCCAAGTCGATTCAAATATTTCTTGCCTATTTGAACATATTATCTAATTCAAATATTTTGAGTGACAGGGAGACTCAATTAGGATAACTTTCCTAAGCCGTAACTGCATAGAAGATTGCGGTGAATACTTTAAAATTGATGATTTGATCTTAAAGCCCCTAAGATCGATTCATCACTAGCGTACATCTTTCCCATGCCATCACCACATGTCATTAGCTTTTGTCATGCTGTGCACGTCATAAAAATTGCACATTAGATTGATAATTAGAATTGTATGTTACTCTAAATAGATTTATTTTATATGACATTAGAGGTTAGGTCGTGTCTAAATATATATATATATATCAATTTATTCCTTGTTAAAATAATTAAACCTTTTTCATGTCATGGTAATGTAGTTGCATCTAGACCAAAGTTTTAATGTCATGCATCAAATTTGGTATAGTTTTCATCAAAAAGAGAAAACCTAAAAAAATTATTAAAACCACATCACATACATTGATAATTTTCATGTTAGGATTAAAAACAAACTCAGAAATCACTTAGGTGTTTGCCCAATTTATTTTTTCCTCGCAAATTATTTATTTACTTTGTTATTGAGTGTTATTTTCATGGGTTGTGCATCCGCATGATCACCCTTACATGTTAGAGACTTAGGGTAAAATCAATTCCAAGTGGCATGTGACACCTAATTGTTAATCAATCTTTTTTAAAAAAAATTAAATTAAAAATTAAAAAATCAAGTAAATAAAAAATCAACTTTAAAAGCCCTGGCCAAGCCTAAGGAATCAATTTTTAGCAAAAGAATATTTTTTTGAATTTTTACGGAATTTTTGGAATCTCGTTCATAAAAAAATAGCCGAAAAAAAATAAATAAATATATATATATAGCAAATGAAGATCCAAAAAATCTGAGAAAATAATGAAAATTTCTTTAACTCGTTCTTCACCCGGAACCATTTAAGAGTTTAAAATCCAATTCGGGTCCTCGAAAGCCTTCTTTGCCATACCCAAAAATTGAACAAAAAAAATCATTTTGTCGCAAAATTTTGGATCAATCAGGCAAGGCACAGCCACATGGGGGGCCAAAATTCAGTCTCAATCGATGAACAGCCTCGTTTTTGCGAGAGAACCGGCTTAAATCGGGCCTGACCGGCCAATTTTATCCGCCGGTTCGATTGGACCTATCCGACCCAATTGAACCAGACCCAGCAGAGCCACAGCAACAGGAAGCAAAAGGCACGCTTTGCACTTTGTGTTCTTTTCCCCTTCGCGCGGATAGAGAACTGGGGAACACCAAGGCACTTGATCTCTTGACTAAGTTGGTAATACCCAATTCAGCATCCTCCCTCTAGCATGTCAGAACATACTCTGAAGCTCCAGTTGGTCAAGGAGAGGGCAGAGGAGACCAAGGCAAACAGGTCGTACTTTCACAAAATGGAGGAGGGACGAGAGCATCTGGGCCGCTCACAGCCCTCTCGGCTACAAGAGGACGGACTATGAGAGAGTGTCGAGAGGGGAGATTTCTAGTGAAAAGGGAAGAGGTCTAGCTTCTTGGGCTCGTTCTGAGCGAGCAAAAGGAGATCACCACTGAAAGGACTTGTATTTTTTGTATTTAAAATATGTGTAATCTGTACATTTATGTATATATAGATAGTAGAAAGAAATAAAAGGAAAAGATTGTACATGATAGACTACCAAAAAAGAAAACAATTAAGATCAATTCTGATCTCAAAAATCTTCAATCAGATAAATCTTGATAGCATATTAGGATCTCCAAACACTCCACCTCAAGCTGACGGCCATAAATAACGTCTAGGACGCCACGCTGCTTAAGGACTGTTGACACCTTCAAATTTGATTTTTCTTTTTATTACATTATTGCAAAAAAAATGAGAATTTATTTCACAAAAAAAAAATTTTCCTCGTAATTTGCATATTTTGTTTCATGCATGTATTGTCCATCAATTTAGACTGGCAGAGAGGAATTGGGCTTCAATTGAAGAGAGACGGACTCGAATTTACTGAAAATTTGGCTAGCCCATGGTGACGTCTTTATGTGGTCCGACAATTCAAAGAGTTGAACACATTCGCGCTCTTCAATATTTGAAAATTAAGAGTTTTAAGTAATTAAAACGCTAGGTTCATAAATTTATAATCTAAGGCCCTAATCTAATCCTACCTTAGCTCAGGTTAATCCAATGGCCCATAATAAAACTATACTCCTACTAGGATTAGGATGGCCTTAACTCTTATATAAGCAACCTTAGCTCTAGGGTTAGAAGAAAGGAGAAAAAAAGTTCAGATTTTAGAGAGAAGCACTTTGAAAAATTTCTTGATTTTGTAGTCGTTAACCAACAAGCTCCAGTTGTGCCGTTCGCCGTTTGTTCGTTCTCGAGGCATTGTCCAGAACTATTGGCCACAAATAGGCTCAAGTGCACCAAACGAACTAAGGTAACCTTCGTACACTTGTCGGATTGATTTGGTGTCGCTTAGTAGACAAGAATGTGTTTTAGTATTGTTTGCTGCTGTGTTCAGACTTCTTTAATGCTGTTTTGTGCTGTTAACGTGTTGCTTTTGGTGTTTTTAAAAAAAAAATCAATTTTTTGGGTGCTACTACATGTCTCAACTTGTGCAGGATTTTTTGCGAGAGCAAGAGCGTAGAGGATAATTTCCTCAATTTTTGATGCGAATCAATGCTTGTTTGATTGGCAACGTGCATATATGTTCTGGTGATTCGATGATGTATATTAATTGCCAATCAAAAACGAAAGATATCATAACTTTGAACAAAAAAAATCTGATTTTTTTTTTGGTGCTTAACTTCTGAGGACGAACTTGACACAAATCTTTTGAATTAAAAATCTAAACCCAAAGTCGGTCATGTCTATCCATAGCCATCGGATACGATTTTTGATCAATTTAAAAAGGAGAAGTTAGCCCAATTCGCTCTATAAATATTTAGATCGATTCGTTTCTTCCAAATCAATTTTTG
>JAGVVM010020785.1:0-13354 GCA_019149425.1 Psidium friedrichsthalianum | reverse complement strand
TTCTGGTTGAATAAGGATGAGGACGATGGTGATGATTATTGCTGTGTGTTGACACCTAAATTTTAATTTTCATTTATACTGCAAAAAAAAATGAGAATTTATTCTCACAAAAAAACATTTCCTCGTAATTTGCATATTTTGTTTCATGCATTGTATTTGCATCAATTTAGACTGACAGAGGAATTGGGCTTCAATTGAAGAGCGACGGACCTGAATTTACTTGAAAATTTGGCTAGCCCATGGTGATGTCTTTATTGGGCCGAAAATTCAAAGAGTCTTAACCCATTGAGACTCTTCAATATTTTGAAAATTAAAAGTTTTAAGTAATTAAAACTCTTAGATTCAGAATTTCTAATCTAATGGCTCTAATCTAATCCTACCTTAGCTAGATTTAATCCAATGGCCCATAATAACTCATACTCCTACTAGGACTATAATTGGCCTTAACTTTATATAAGCAACCTTAGCTCTAGGGTTAAGAGAAGAAGAAGAAAAAAAAAGTTTAGATTTTTAGAGAGAAGCACTTGAAAAATTTCTCTGATTTTGTAGGTCGTTAACCACAAGCTCCAGCTGTGCCGTCGCTCGTTTATTCGTTCTCGAGGCATTGTCCGGCACTGTTTTGGCATCAAATAGGCTCAAGTTGCACCCAACGAACTAAGGTAACCTTCGTACACTTGTCAGGATTGATTTGTGGTCGCTTAGTATGACAACCATGCTGTTTTAGTAATTTTTTTGCTGCCGTGTTCAGACTTCTTAATGCTGTTTTGTGCTGTTAAACGTGCTGCTCGGTCCAAAAAAAAAATCAATTTTTTTGGTTGCTATACATGTCTCTAACTTGTGCAGACTTTTGCGAGAGAGTTGAGGTAATTTCCTCAATTTTTGATTGCAAATCAATGCTTGTTTGATTGGAAACTTGCATATATGTTTTGGTGATTCAATGATGTATATGATTTGCAATTAAAAACGAAAGAAATCATAACTTTTGAACAAAAAAAATCTGATTTTTTTTTGTGCTTAACTTCTGATGCCGAACTTGACACAAATCTTTTGAATTAAAAATCCTAAACCCAAATCCGATCATGTCCTATCTGAAGCCATTCAGATACGATTTTTTGGATCAATAAAAAGGAGAAGTTAGCCAATTCGATCTATAACCATTTAGATCCGATTCCTTATCTTCTCAAATCAATTTTTGAGTTTAAGGAAGTGGATTTTTGTTAAAATTCAAGAGGATTATCCATGGATTGCATTGTGGTTATCGTGTTTTTTCTTGGATATTCGTTTGATTTGATTGGATCATCATGTTTGTTTTGGATATTACCTTATCTCGTTTGAAATTCCATAAAAAAAAAACTTTGAAAATTTTAGTAAGATATCGTTTCTTAGAAACCCTATCTAATTGAAATTTTAGAAAAGATAAGCTTCTTATAAAGCTTATCTCATTGGAAACTTGGAATAAAAATCAAGATAAAAAACTATCCATGCTTATCCTAAAAGAATTCGAAAGAATTCTAAAAAAATACCAAAAATTCTGCTCATCATCTCATGCGCATCCATATTTTTCACATTTCATACATATCCATATCCTGCATATCTCTTGCATTTTATGTTTGAATATCCATGTTTGCATAAGCATATTTACATGTCTTACATGTACCCATGTGACATAATTTCCAAGTATCACCCATTATTTCTCCCATTTTTCGAATGATACATATATGTGTGCATTAATAATTTTTTCTTGCATAAATGGTCGTGTCTCTTGTTGCATATTTCATGCTTTGTCATGACGCATGCTAATACTTTGCACGTCATTGTTCGTAATGCCACGACTTGATTGCCATTACACTATGATGCGCTATTACCATGTCATTGAACCATTGCACGTCGCATGTTTTGGCATCTCATTTGCATGTTCATACTTGAAGCATATCTCGTATATTATCATATCATATATTTGCATGTCCATGTTGCATTTTAATTGCTATGCCTTTTGCATGTTTAGTCTAATCGGATGCATAATTATCTGCATGTTGCTTATTATCTTGCATTGCATCTTTATTGTTGATTCATTGTCAGTGCATTCATATCATTCATACATCTCATTTAAAAATGAAAATAAAAAAAAAACATCTCACTTGAGTGTAAAAGTAAGCCAAGCTAGGGTTGCCGACTTAGGACATTCCATGAAATTTAAGATACCGAAAGGGCATTAGTTTTAATTAACTAGTGTAATCAAGTCCTCGAATCCTTTAATATCTGGTTCGTAGAAGTAAGGTATTTCTCCCGATATCTTACTTAGGTTTCTAATCAACCTACCAAGAATGGTTAGTGGCGACTCCAAACTATCTGAACATCAACGACCCATATTTATAAGTGCGCTTCTGCCAGGGGACATGAGAGATGATTTAGTAGAGCTGCTTACCAAGTATAAGGACTGCTTTGCTTGGGATTACCATGAAATGACAGGGCTGTCAAGAGAAATTGTTGAGCACGGTTACCAATTAAAAGAGGATTCCGCCCACACAAAGAGCAAGCAAGAAGGTTTGCCCCATATATAATCAACAAAATTAAAGAAGAGATCGAAAAATTGCTGCGGGCGAGATTCATAGAGACAGCCAGGTATGTGGAATGGATTTCTAACATAGTCCCAATGGAGAAGAAAAATGGAAAATTGTGGGTGTGTATTGATTTTCGGAATCTTAATGCTGCTACTCCTAAAGACGAGTACCACATGCCTGTCGCAGATATGTTGGTCGACTCAGCATCAGGAAATGAGATGTTGTCACCAATGGATGGACACTCGGGATACAATCAGATATTCATTGCTCGGGAAGATGTCCCGAAAACAGCGTTTAGGTGTCTAGGAGCCATTGGAACCTTCCAATGGGTTGTCATGCCATTCGGACTAAAGAATGCAGGAACAACGTATCAACGAGCAATGAACTTTATCTTCCATAACATGATCGGGAAGTTTATGGAAGTTTACATTGATGATATTATTGTGAAATCAGCTCAGGACGATCATCTAGACTACTTAGAACAGGCTTTCATCCGGATGAGGAAATATAAGCTGAAGATGAATCCGCTCAAATGTGCCTTCGGTGTACGAGCTGGAAATTTCTTGGGATTTCTTGTTAACCAGAGAGGAATTGAAGTAGACAGACACAAAGTGAAGGCTATCATGGAACTAAAACCTCCTGAGTCGAAAAAGCAGCTCCAAATGATATTGGGAAAAATTAATTTCTTACGTCGGTTCATTGCTAATTTATCTAGGAAGATTGAACCGATGTCACAGCTCTTAAGACTCAAAGACAAAGACATGTTTGTTTGGGGGGAGAAGCAACAGGCGGCTTTTGATGCTATCAAAAACTACTTAGTAAAACCCCCTGTCCTAGCCGTCACTGAAGGCTGGTAAGCTGGTGAAATTGTATATATCAGCTGCCGATAATACTATCGGGAGCATGTTGGCATAAGAAAACGATGAAGGAAAAGAGCAAGCGGTATATTATTTGAGCAGAACATTAACTGATGTTGAAAAACGTTATACTGCATTAGAAAAATTGTGTTTGTCTTTGCATTTTGCATCTGTAAAATTAAGACATTATATGTTGCCAACTACTGTGCACGTGCTTGCCAAGACAGACGTGATAAAATATATGTTGTCTCAACCCATCATAAAAGGTCGGGTAGCCGAGTGGGCATTCATTCTATCCGAGTTTGATTTGGTATACGTACCATTAAAAGCAATGAAAGGGCAAGCCGTAGCTGACTTCCTCACTGAATACCCATGTCTGCAAATGGAAGAGAGTGAACAGAATGAACAAAGTCTTGCTCGCGTTGTACTATGGACTATGTACTTCGATGGATCGCGTGCTAATCATACATCGGGGGCTGGTGTAGTTATAATGTCTCTTGACGGGAAATGCACCAAGTGCGTATGCAAGCTGGATTTTGAGTGTTCAAATAATCAAGCCGAATACGAAACGCTAGTAATCGGGTTGGGAATTTTAATTGATTTGAATGCTCAGTTTGTTAAAATAGTTGGTGATTCCCAACTAGTGATCAAGTAGCTAGATGGAGAATATCGATGCTTAAATGAAAATTTGGTGGGTTATTATTATTTGGCTAAGAAACAACTGAGCCAATTCAAAGATTATGACGTAGTTCACGTCAAAAGGAAAATGAATCAAGAAGCCAATGAGCTAGCACAGATGGCTTCGGGATATAAAATATCAAAAGAACTAGCAGACATAGTCTCAATCATTGTGCTATCGGTACCTTCCATTAAACAAAGAAAGATACCGATATCCATGAATGAAGAAGTTCCATAAGAAGATTGGAGAAAACCCTTGATGGAATATCTTAAGGAGCCTAACTCAAAAGATCAAAAGTTAAGAAGGCAAGCTCAGAGATACGTAACAATAGAAGAAGAGCCATACTACAAATCTTCTGATGGTTTATTGTTGCGTTGCTTGAATGAAGATGATGCTAAATTGGTTATGGCAGAAGTGCATGAAGTAGACATGGCCACGGGCCGGTTCCGGCCCGGAACCGGACCGGAACCGGCCCGTGAAAACCGCCGAACCGGCCCGTACGGCCGGTTCAGCGGTTCCGAACCGGAACCGGCCCTTACGGAACAGGCGGTTCTGGTTCCTTCGGAACCTGGTTCGGAACTGCCAGCCCAACGGCCGAGGCAACGGCTATTTTAGCCGTTGCCCTTTTTTTTTTATAAATAAATTCAATATCAAATATTTTCTTATAAATACCCCCTTCCCCCCTTTATTTTATTCACAACTTCTCTCATTTTTCTTCTCTCAATTTCTCAAATTCTCTCAAATTCTCAATCTCAAATTCTCTCAAGTCGCGATACTCGATCCACTTTCATTTCTCTCGAAATTCTTCATTTCTTTTTTGTTGGAAAAAAGAATTCTCTCTATATCGAATTCTCTATAGAGTGGTGGAAGGAGCATTCGAGTCAATATTGAATTCTCTCTATCATCGCTAGACAGGTTTTAGCAACTCCTTGTTCAACAGTTGCGGTTGAACAAGCTTTTAGCGCTGGAGGCAACATTTTGGACGATCACCGTTCAAGATTATCTCCGCAGTCTGTGGAGGCTCAAGCTTGTGTCGATGATTGGACGAAGGCTCAATATCGACAACAAGAGATGGATCGCAACGTAGAAGCCGAATTTTCGATGATGGAGCGAGCACCATGACGGGAACCACCGCCGGAAGCGACGGTTGACGATGAGGTAAGTATGGGGGGTTATCAAAGGTAAAAGAACTACATGGGCTTTGATTCTTCTATCCCCAAGAAGATATGTAGGCACTTAATGATAATTCATTAAGTCAAGCCCTTTCTCTCTCCCTTTTTTTTTTCCTCTAAGTTTGATTACAATTTTGTAAAATTTTACTTGAAATTTTATTACTTAAAATTCGATTTGATTTTGAAAATCAAAATTCCCAAAGTTTACAAAAAAAAAAAAAACCGGGCCGGTTCAGGGTTCCGGTTTCGGTTCAGAACCGGGACGGTTCGGAACCGGAACCGGCCCGGAACCGGAACGAAACCGTCGGTTCGGCCCCGAGGCCGAACCGGAACCGTGGCCACCACTAGCATGAAGGGATATGCGGAGCGCATCAAGCTGGTATAAAAATGAGATGGTTATTGAAAAGACATGGGTATCATTGGCCTTCAATGATGCAAGAATGTGTTGATTACGCTCAAGCCTGCAATTCTTGTCAAAAACACGGACCATTGCAACATGCACCAGCTGCAGAACTCAACCCGATCATAAAGCCGTGGCCATTTAGAGCATAGGCAATGAACATAATCGGTAAGATTTATCCACCATCTTCTAATAAACATAGTTTTATATTGCTTGCTACAGATTATTTCACGAAATGGGTTGAAGCGATTCCATACAAGAATGTAAGTGAGGGTACAGTAATCAAGTTCATTAAAGAAAACATTATTCACATATTGGGTTGCCTGAGATTATCACAGCAGATCAAGTACGGTGTTTACTGGAAGAGAAGTGATGAATTTCACTGAATCAAGAGGCATTAAGATGCTACATCGCCATATTATCCGCAGCTAATAGACAAGCCGAAGCTACAAATAAAATAGTTGTGGGTTTGATCAAGAGACATTTAGAGGAAAACCCAAGGAAATGGGATTCATTGTTGTCAACAGTATTACCGAACCTCTAGGAGATCAAGTACAGGTGTTAGCCCATATATGCTCACTTATGGACAAGAAGCCGTGCTATCGATGGAAATCACAGTGGAGTCTTTAAGGGTTCAACTTCAAAGCGAGACACTTCCGAAGATTATCGTGACTGGATGCATATTAATCTTGATGACTTAGACAAAGTTCGAGCAAAGGCCTTAGACAGATTACTGGCGCAGAAAAGAAGAGTAGCCCGAGCTTATAATAAAAGAGTAAAAGAGAAGCGGTTCTCCATTGGTGATTTGATATGGAAGACTATTTTACCAGTTAATCAACAAGATCTAGAGTTCGGCAAATGGGCATCGAACTGGGAAAGATCATATTTGGTTACCGAAGTGATGAGTGGGATGCATACAGATTGATGGATATTGATGGAAAAGAGCTTCTTCGGTCAATCAATGGAAAATATCTAAAGAAATATCATCCTTCGATTGGGAGATGCAGCAGTAACATGAGTGCAATTACTGAAATGGAAATACGCTCCAATCTTAGCTACTATGACTTTTAAGTCCGTTTCTAAGGCACGAAGGTCAGCTAAGAGATGGGCATGGTAACACAGATCATGTTGAATCTGAGCGAGTTGAACTTCCAAATCAGCCAAACGATGCGTTTTGGTCTGGATTATTTCGGTAAGATCGTTCATTTCATGAATCATGTCCTCGTACAAGTCAAACGTGTCATCAGCCAAACGTTCAGCTTGTGCCAATGTATCTCTCCACATTGGAAAATCTCCATGTTCAAGGATGAGCTCTGAAAAGAAATCACGGATGTTAGCAGCAGCATCTACGTCTAAGTGGAGTTGAGAACTAATTCGATCAGCTTTATGATGCTCCTTTCTCAAGTTGGACAATTGCATTGATTTGTCAAAGATGCGAATTCCAATGATGTTAGATTCCTGAACAATGGGATCGAGGTCATGGATGTTCTCAATGGTTTGACGAGAAGTGTATAAGCTGGAAGGAAAAAGAGAGAATAATTCTCATGTCAAATCAAGGAAATACAGGTCAGTAGACAAGAAAAGGCTGCCCCGAAGCATATTTGACAAATCATTCACTTCTTCTTTTTCTTCGGGAATCCTGAATAGGCCACTATAACCGTGAGAAAGGAGTTCATGAAGGCGTTTCCAGACAACACGATCATCATTATGGGAATGGCTGACAGGAGATGGACCTAGTAATAAAAAAAAATCAGACTGTGATTGTTGGGATTTACGAACATGAATTGTTAAAAATTATAGACGGAGCATAGAAGAGATAGATGAAGGATTGTTGTTGAATGTTACCTCTATGGCCAGAATGGCAACCGTTGGAAGACATGGTGGAATAAAGATTGAAGCCAATGAGCAGGTTAAAGCATCTTGGAAAGGGATGATCAAGTGGTATATATATAGACAAGACGATGCAGCGTTACCAGGACGTGGGGAGCGTCTTTAGCAAAAGATTGAAACAGTAAAGGAACGTGAGATCGTGAGAAAAGTGTTCAGTTATCAACAGAACAAGTTTCTCGAATTCAAGTTATCCAGGACTTAAGTTGAGGAGACTTCGGGAAGAAATTTCAGTTCAGTATCGAATATACGTGAGGTCATCCTTCAGAAATCAAGTTATTGGGGTATTTAGCTAGACTACTTTCGGGTAAAAAGCTCTCAGTGTACATGTCATACCAAACGCGCGAGAAAGTAAGTTTGAATTAAAGCGGAATCGGCAAGGGACTTTACTTATTAAGATCAAGTTGTTTTCCCGAATCTGAGTTACAGAGGAATATAAGTTAAAATGCTCTCAGAAAGGTGTCCTGAGTCATTACATTGTCGCATTCCCGATTTGAAGTGCTCTAAGGATGTTCAAGTCGAACAGTTTTTTGGAAGAAATTAGTTTGTATAAGATAGTTGCTCCGATTCCATGGTTACATGAATAATTGAAGATTTTCGGGGGAAGATGTTAACTTTTTATGCTATGGTCTTCCCGAATTCGGGTTGTTAAGTGATGAATCAGACCCTTCAAGGAAAATTTGCGACTCTCTGTCATCCTTTCGACATTTGGTTGTTAAAAAAAATGACAAGGAAGTTAAGCGCAATATCGGGATCACTTTCCCGAACAAGATTAAAAAAGAGAGAGAGAGAACATCAGAAGGAGAGATTGAAAATGCAGAAACAGACATTAAGATCACCATTTAGCTTTGGTTAGCAATTGTCTGGCTTTCTTTACAAAGTCTGCAGTTGAAATTCGAGGTTATAATTCTGCTCTACCATCTCCTTTCTTCGTTGTTCTGCTACTTGATTCTTGCGCTTGCTAGAGTCGTTTCTTTTGCCAGCTCTGTGTATTTGTTGAAGTCTCGACGGCAAGAAACACAGAGCTCTCTCGTTTAGCTTCCCGAAGATGAAGCTCGTTATCAACTACTTTGAGTGCCGCTTCGAGATCTGCTTTCTTCTTTTTGAGATCCTCAATTTCTTGTTCCACGGCAGTGTAGGTGTTGAAAGATAGAAGTGTATCATCCCGTTGTTCATGCAGTTCATCTTCAGCAGCTAATTGTGGTTGCTCCATGGAAAGAAAGTAGGGTAAAGTGTGCATATTGACCCTCACAGTGTCTACCGCCTCGACGAAACTAAGTTGAAAATCGTTGCAGACGCTTTGAAGCTCGTTCGAAGGCATGTAAGGAGGGATTTCCCGAGAAGATCTCCTGGGAAAGGACTCTAGCCCGATGTTTTCTCTTGGAATCCACAATCAACTTCCCATAGCCAGGTTCCAAAAGATCTAAAAATTCTTGCCATTTAGCTTTGGCAACCTGAGAAGGGACTGGAGAGGATGCTGACAAAGATCCTTCAATTGATCTGGAGTGGTTTCTCCTAATTTGAGTTGTTGAATCTTTCTGAAAGCATCCTTCTCTTGTTCAGACAATAAGGGAATCTTCTTTCCGATGGAGCAGCGATTGTTGAAGATGACGGTATGTGAGATTCTCTGGGGGATGATATAGGCTGCGTCAGAGAAGGAGGAGTGCTTGTGGGGATTACAATCTCAATAGGAAAGATTGGAGCTTTCGATGGGCGAAGTCCTGCAATTCAAGAAAACTAGTTAGCCACCAATTAAATTGTGGTAAGAATAGTAGGGTGAAAATCCATATACCAGAAGTGCGAGCAGAGACGCCTTCAGAAGCGGAGGTTAAACCGGTGACTTGATGAGTATCTCGATCAGCTTCAAATAGACGAAAAGGGAGAGAGACCACTATAGTCAAAATTTAAACAAGTAATGTGAGCCGAAATAATTCGGCAACAAAGTGAATCGGTTAATTACCAGACTAAGAACATACCGATTGGAAGCGATTCCTCAGGCAGAGCAGGTTCCTCAGAGGAGTAGACTCTTCAGGGTTGTATCCTGGAAGTGTAATGGCGAGTCTCTCTGGTGCTGATGTTGCCGTCGGTGGGGAATCGGGTGAGTGACTTCAGGTGCCACAGGATCGAGCTCGATCAAAGGCGGATGAGCAGGGGTCATAGCTGTAAAGACCGGAATCTCAACAGTGGGCTCGGAAGGAGAAGAAGCAGGCGTTTTCTTCGAAGGACCTGACAGTCAAAAAAGTTAAAATCAGGGATGATAAACCTAACAGCCACAGTATAAGTATAAGAGAAGATATGATCACTTACCTTTGCTTGATCTTGGCTTCTTCAATGATCGAAGTGGCGCATCGGGAAGTGAACTCTGAGATGAGGCTGTCAAAGAAGCCGGCTCCGAAATACGGATACCTGTTCCCCGTTGAAGTTGCTGTTTCTTGAGGGCTGGGGACTTTGGTGAAACCGTTCTTTTCTTTTGCCGTCTGCAAGTACACATATTAATATGAATGAAAGGTAAGCCTATAACCTATACAAAAAAGAGAGGAGTTCACTTAACCTTTCTTAGATTCTCCCGAAGGTGCTGGGAGCGCTTTCGGTATTGCATCTGCCTTGGAAACGGATCTACCATTTGTAGTTCTCGGTCCAAAAATGATTCCAGATTTGACTTTCGGAAAAACACGAGAATGGTAGTCTTTCCACCAGAACAAGAATTCAGGAGTGGAATAGGCAGGTTTTGGCTCATACGCCGACACGAAAGCCTTCGGTATATCCTCCGGATAACAATATTCAGTTCGGTGAAGGCTAAAGTGTCTGAGAGTTTACAAGTGACTTTTTCAGGCAGATAAGGAAAGAAAAAGTGTAAAGTGCTGGAACAGGAAGCCCTTGTGTGAGCCAAATTGCCGAGCGCAATATTGGGGAGAGTAAACTTCAAAGCCAGAAATGAGCCTGCCTTTGAATGAGACTTTGAGAGGGAGGTCAATAGAAGTCAGCATGACCTGCCAGTACTCACTTCGATTATTAGAAAGCCAGGGAGATGCTGACGGAATTCGGCAGCAAGAAAAGGAGAAAAATCAAAAGTCTCTACGTCAAAAGAGTAGAGTTGAGTAACGAAATACCGAAAATAAGAAGAAAATTCGGTACTAAGAGGAATAAGTTCTGACTCAGGGCTTGACAGGGGAGAGTGTTGGTATAGAAATAGAAGAGGGCTGACCGAATGGGAGTCGGAAAACCAAGAAGGAAAATAAAAGGCAGCCCAGACTTGCAAAATCCAGAGAGGGCCACCAAAAACCCCTAAGACACCAACAGAAGTAACAGAGGCAGCATGGGCTAATCCCCTATACAAGAGAGCAAGAGCAGTCTTACCGAGAGCAAGCTTGGTCCCTGCAGCAAGAGCACTGGCTATATACAAAAAGTCCTTAGAGACCCTAATAACAGGGTGACAGAAAAGAAATTTGCACAACCAATAGAGCAGAAAGGCGGTATGTTCCTCATCGGTGACTTCCCCCTCTTTCTTAAAGTATTTATTTAGAAAGGTCCCATAGGACAATCAGAATCTGAAAGTTGACGAAAACTGGGACTGGTGTTCACCGAAATGGTGGCCACATCTGCCCCCAAAGGACTAAGACCAGTGATGCAGACCAAATCCAAAAGGGTAACAGACATAGGAGCGAAAGGGAAAAAGAAAAATTAGTCGAAGAAGACCAAAAACTAGAAAGGGCACCAATCAGTTCAAAATTTAGACGGTAATCGAAGCAGGAAAGGCGAAGAGCATCATGGATTTGAAGCTCATCCCAGAGTTGAGCCTTAGAGGCGTGAAGGCGGGAATACCACTGGTAAAAAGATTGGTCAAATGGGAAAAAAGCCCTAAGTCGAGAGGGTTGAGATGTCCAGTGGTGAGACTGAACCGGTGTGTGATGAATGGGAAGGATTTCGGTTCCATGGCGAGGAAAAATTTCAGAATAAATCTTTGGAACCAGAAAATGATTGTAAATAGCAGGACCCAAACGAAAGAGTCAGTACCGTCATTGTTCAGAAGGGAGAAGTAGTGGCGACCGTCCAAATCGGCCGACTCCACAAACTCGAAGAAGCGTTCAAGGGCCTCTGCAGAAGAAAAAGAGGAAACTTGGGACGCCATTGTTGGAAGGAGCAAGGATTAATGCTAGGGTTTGGAGAGAACTTTTTGAGGAAGAAGAAAACCAGACGAGAGCGCGAAGGCAAAGGTAATGAGAAGAGGACAAAAATTTGATTGTGTGGGGACAAATGACTTTATAGCTGATGTGGAAAGAGTCGAAAAGGTAAGTTTGGAAACGACACGAGAGGCGTCGTTTAATACAAAAAGAAGTTGAGAGAATGAATCTTGGGAACAATTCAAAAAGTACCGTTTCACAAAGAAGTTGAAAAAGCAGATCCTCAAACGAACAGAAAAAGACACCGCTCGGGAAGGAAAGGTGCTCCGTAAGTGTCGAAATTTAAAAGAATTAAACCTTTTTAATTCTTTTAAAAGGGGCATATGTTGATACTCGTTGATACCGAAACATTGCAGTTTGATTCGGTATCTTAGAAATGACACGTGGAAAAAGGAATCATTGGTAGATCCCGAACTATGGCGAGGAGAAAAACTTCATACTGAATAATAGAATGTGTTCGACCATTCGGGATATGTGTGCCATTCGGGAAGTTTAAAAGAAAGTATGCCGAATGAAAGACATAGTGTGCTTGGATTCGGCATGTCATAGATATGCAACATGGAAATTATTACATCCCGAAATTCGAAAATACAGAGCAAGACTTATGGGCGCGAACAGGTTTTCCAAAACCTAGAAATATCATTTCAAAAGAGACGGTTGATGGTGCAGTTGCAAATTATAGGAGGCATGGGCTCCGATTACATGGGTCAGTTGTGAAGATCATGGATTAGAGGTGAATTACAGCGCCAAAATTCAAAGATTTGAAATCAAAGAATAACCGCTTGAGCGGTTAGAAACGCAAAAAGGATAAGTACCCGAAAGGAAGGAAAAGGAGGGATCTCTCCACAATCATCCAAAAAAGACACTCTGTTTCTTTGAAGTTTTAGCCTACTTCCCTGTTCGTAGTGTAGCCTTAACTTTTCTACACTTTCCTTTCCTTGTATTTTCGATCCAAGCAATCTATTTCCATTTCGAAGCAATTAGGAGTAGCATAGATAGTAAATCTCCATAATTCCCATCACTCTCGTCCATCGCACACACCCGTTCGCCTGTTCTCCCTGACTTTCCATCAGAACAGAGCCGCAGAACCCTTCTTAATAAAAACCGAAGTACGAATTTCGGTGAAAGATTTTCCGATTCAAATCGCGAACACCATGAAAACCACATTATTTACGTTTACAGGAAAATGATAAATAATAAATTGAATTTGAGTCATAAAAATAGTAGGCCTTGTACGAGTTCCACCATCTTATATCGACAATCAGATTTGGGATGTGAGATACTATGTAAAGTAGAGTCAGGGTTTACAAGAAAATGATTTGCGTTATTTCTTATCGAGAGAAAAATATATGTATCATTTTTCAATTTAAGTATCATTTTCTCCTTATTCTAAATTAATTTTTTAATTTGAAAAATCAATATATTGGGCACTTTGCAACGATTTTTAGAAGATCGTGGGGTAAATTGGAATTTTCTAAACCAGGAGGCCCTTTGTAGTATAAAAAAATCTAGGGGATATATTGTTATTATCCCAAATTTGCTGGAAAATTTTACTCTTCTTCGGGGGCGCCACCTAGTCATGTGAGAGAACATAACTAAGGGGAAAATTAGCAAAAA
>JAGVVM010020784.1:0-13511 GCA_019149425.1 Psidium friedrichsthalianum | reverse complement strand
ATTCGGTCAGCTTTATGATGCTCCTTTCTCAAGTTGGATAATTGCATTGATTCGTCAAATATTGCGAATTCCAATGATGCTAGATTCCTGAACAATGGGATCGAGGTCATGGATTTTCTCAATGGTCTGACGAGAAGTGTATAAGCTGGAAGGAAAAGAGAGAATAATTTTCATGTCAAATCAAGGAAATACGGGTCGGTAGACAAGAAAAGTTTGGCCCGAAGCATATTTGACAGATTATTCACTTCTTCTTCTAATTCGAGAATCCTGAATAGGCCACTATAACCGTGAGAAAGGAGTTCATGAAGGCGTTTCCAGACAACGCGATCATCATTAGGGGAATGGCTGACAGAAGATGGACCTAATAAAAAAAAATCAGACTTGATTGTTGGGATTTACGAACATGAATTGTTAAAAATATAGACGGAGCATAGAAGAGATAGATGAAGGATCGTTGTTGAATGTTACCTCCATGGCCAGAATGGCAACCGTTGGAAGACATGGTGGAATAAAGATTGAAGCCAATGAGCAGGTTAAAGCATCTTGGAAAGGGATGATCAAGTGGTATATATATAGACAAGACGATGCAGCGGTTACCAGGACGTGGGGAACGTCTTTAGCAAAAGATTGAAACAGCAAAGGAACGTGAGATCGTGAGAAAAGTATTTAGTTATCAACAGGACAAATTTCCCGAATTCAAGTTATCCAAGACTTAAGTTGAGGAGACTTCGGAAGAGAAATTTCAGTTCGGTATCAATATACGTGAGTCATCCTACAGAAATCAAGTTAGTATTAGCTGGAATACTTTCGGGTAAAGAGCTCTCAGTGTAATGTCATTCGGAGCAAGTTGAACCAAGCGGAGTCGGCAAGGGACTTTACTTATTAAGGTCAAGTTGTTTTCCCGAATCTGAGTTACAGAGGAATATAAGTTAAAATAATCTCAGAAAGGCGTTCTGATTCATCACATTGTCGCATTCCCGATCCGAAATGCTGCAAGGATGTTCAAGCCAAACAGTTTTTCGGGAAGAAACCAGTTCCGTGTGGGATAATCGCCCCAATTCCATCGCTACATGGATAAATTGAGAATTTTCGGGAGAAGATGTTAACTCTTTATGTTGTGGCCTTCCCGAATTCGGATTGTTAAGGGATAACTTAGACCTTTCAGAAAAAAGTTGTGACTCTTTTTGTTATTCGTTCGACATTTGCTCGTTGAAGAAGTTATGGCAAACAGAGTTAAATACATCAGAAATTGCTTTCCCGAAACAAGATAAGCGAAGAGAATATCAGAGGAATGAGATTGGAAATGCAGAAACATGAATATTAAGATTGCCATTTAGCCTTGGCTAACAGTTGCCTGGCTTTCTTTACAAAAGTCTGCAGTTGAAATTCAAGATTAAAGTTTTGCTCCACCATCTCCTTCCTCCGCTGCTCTGCAACCAGGTTCTTATGCTTGCTAGAGTCGTATTCTTTTATCAGCTCTGTGTATTTGTTGAAGTCTCGACGGCAAGAAACACAGAGCTCCTCTCGTTTAGCTTCCCGAAGATGAAGCTCGTTATCAACTACTTTGAGTGCCGCTTCGAGATCTGCTTTCTTCTTTTTGAGATCCTCAATTTCTTGTTCCACGGCAGTGTAGGTGTTGAAAGATAGAAGTGTATCATCCCGTTGTTCATGCAGTTCATCTTCAGCAGCCAATTGTGGTTGCTCCATGGAAAGAAAGTAGGGTAAAGTGTGCATATTGACCCTCACAGTGTCTACCGCCTCGACGAAACTAAGTTGAAAATCGTTGCAGACGCTTTGAAGCTCGTTCGAAGGCATATAGGAGGGATTTCCCGAGAAGATCTCCTGGGAAAGGACTCTAGCCCGATGTTCTCTCTTGGAATCCACAATCAACTTCCCATAGCCAGGTTCCAAAAGATCTAAAAATTCTTGCCATTTAGCTTTGGCAACCTGAGAAGGGACTGGAGAGGATGCTGACAAAAGATCCTTCAATTGATCTGGAGTGGTTTCTCCTAATTTGAGTTGTTGAATCTTTCTGAAAGCATCCTTCTCTTGTTCAGACAATAAGGGAATCTTCTTTCCGATGGAGCAGCGATTGTTGAAGATGACGGTATGTGAGATTCTCTGGGGGATGATATAGGCTGCGTCAGAGAAGGAGGAGTGCTTGTGGGGATTACAATCTCAATAGGAAAGATTGGAGCTTTCGATGGGCGAAGTCCTGCAATTCAAGAAAACTAGTTAGCCACCAATTAAATTGTGGTAAGAATAGTAGGGTGAAAAATCCATATACCAGAAGTGCGAGCAGAGACGCCTTCAGAAGCGGAGGTTAAACCGGTGACTTGATGAGTATCTCGATCAGCTTCAAATAGACGAAAAGGGAGAGAGACCACTATAGTCAAAATTTAAACAAGTAATGTGAGCCGAAATAATTCGGCAACAAAGTGAATCGGTTAATTACCAGACTAAGAACATACCGATTGGAAGCGATTCCTCAGGCAGAGCAGGTTCCTCAAGAGGAGTAGACTCTTCAGGGTTGTATCCTGGAAGTGTAATGGCGAGTCTCTCTGGTGCTGATGTTGCCGTCGGTGGGGAATCGGGGTGAGTGACTTCAGGTGCCACAGGATCGAGCTCGATCAAAGGCGGGTGAGCAGGGGTCATAGCTGTAAAGACCGGAATCTCAACAGTGGGCTCGGAAGGAGAAGAAGCAGGCGTTTTCTTCGAAGGACCTGACAGTCAAAAAAGTTAAAATCAGGGATGATAAACCTAACAGCCACAGTATAAGTATAAGAGAAGATATGATCACTTACCTTTGCTTGATCTTGGCTTCTTCAATGATCGAAGTGGCGCATCGGGAAGCGAACTCTGAGATGAGGCTGTCAAAGAAGCCGGCTCCGAAATACGGATACCTGTTCCCCGTTGAAGTTGCTGTTTCTTGAGAGCTGGGGACTTCGGTGAAGCCGTTCTTTTCTTTTGCCGTCTGCAAGTACACATATTAATATGAAATGAAAGGTAAGCCTATAACCTATATAAAAAAGGAGGAGTTCACTTAACCTTTCTTAGATTCTCCCGAAGGTGCTGGGAGCGCTTTCGGTATTGCATCTGCCTTGGAAACCGGATCTACCATTTGTAGTTCTCGGTCCAAAAATGATTCCAGATTTTGACTTTCAGAAAAAACACGAGAATGGTAATCTTTCCACCAGAACAAGAATTCAGGAGTGGAATAGGCAGGTTTTGGCTCATACGCCGACACGGAAAGCCTTCGGTATATCCTCCGGATAACAATATTCAGTTCGGTGAAGGCTAAAGTGTCTGAGACTTTACAAGTAACTTTTTCAGGCAGAGAAGGAAAAGAAAAAGTGTAAAGTGCTGGAACAGGAAGCCCTGTGTGAGCCCAAATTGCCGAGCGCAATATTGGGGAGAGTAAACTTCAAAGCCAGAAATGAGCCTGCCTTTGAATGAGACTTTGAGAGGGAGGTCAATAGAAGTCAGCATGACCTGCCAGTACTCACTACGATTATTAGGAAAGCCAGGGAGATGCCGACGGAATTCGGCAGCAAGAAAAGGAGAAAAATCAAAAGTCTCTACGTCAAAAGAGTAGAGTTGAGTAACGAAATACCGAAAATAAGAAGAAAATTCGGTACTAAGAGGAATAAGTTCTGACTCAGGGCTTGACAGGGGAGAGTGTTGGTATAGAAATAGAAGAGGGCTGACCGAATCGGGAGTCGGAAAACCAAGAAGGAAAATAAAAGGCAGCCCAGACTTGCAAAATCCAGAGAGGGCCACCAAAACCCCTAAGACACCAACAGAAGTAACAGAGGCAGCATGGGCTAATCCCCTATACAAGAGAGCAAGAGCAGTCTTACCGAGAGCAAGCTTGGTCCCTGCAGCAAGAGCACTGGCTATATACAAAAAGTCCTTAGAGACCCTAATAACAGGGTGACAGAAAAGAAATTTGCACAACCAATATAGCAGAAAGGCGGTATGTTCCTCATCGGTGACTTCCCCTCTTTCTTAAAGTATTTATTTAGAAAGGTCCCATAGGACAAATCAGAATCTGAAAGTTGACGAAAACTGGGACTGGTGTTCACCGAAACGGTGGCCACATCTGCCCCCAAAGGACTAAGACCAGTGATGCAGACCAAATCCAAAAGGGTAACAGACATAGGAGCGAAAGGGAAAAAGAAACAATTAGTCGAAGAAGACCAAAAACTAGAAAGGGCACCAATCAGTTCAAAATTTAGACGGTAATCGAAGCAGGAAAGGCGAAGAGCATCATGGATTTGAAGCTCATCCCAGAGTTGAGCCTTAGAGGCGTGAAGGCGGGAATACCACTGGTAAAAAGATTGGTCAAATGGGAAAAAAGCCCTAAGTCGAGAGGGTTGAGATGTCCAGTGGTGAGACTGAACCGGTGTGTGATGAATGGGAAGGATTTCGGTTCCATGGCGAGGAAAAATTTCAGAATAAACCTTTGGAACCAGAAAATGATTGTAAATAGCAGGACCCAAACGAAAGAATCAGTACCGTCATTGTTCAGAAGGGAGAAGTAGTGGCGACCGTCCAAATCGGCCGACTCCACAAACTCGAAGAAGCGTTCAAGGGCCTCTGCAGAAGAAAAAGAGGAAACTTGGGACGCCATTGTTGGAAGGAGCAAGGATTAATGCTAGGGTTTGGAGAGAACTTTTGAGGAAGAAGAAAACCAGACGAGAGCGCGAAGGCAAAGGTAATGAGAAGAGGACAAAAATTTGATTGTGTGGGGACAAATGACTTTATAGCTGATGAGGAAAGAGTCGAAAAGGTAAGTTTGGAAACGACACGAGAGGCGTCGTTTAATACAAAAAGAAGTTGAGAGAATAAATCTTGGGAACAATTCAAAAAGTACCGTTTCACAAAAGAAGTTGAAAAAGCAGATCCTCAAAATGAACAGAAAAAGACACCGCTCGGGAAGGAAAGGTGCTCCGTAAGTGTCGAAATTTAAAAGAATTAAACCTTTTTAATTCTTTTAAAAGGGGGCATATGTTGATACTCGTTGATACCGAAACATTGCAGTTTGATTCGGTATCTTAGAAATGACACGTGGAAAAAGGAATCATTGGTAGATCCCGAACTATGGCGAGGAGAAAAACTTCATACTGAATAATAAGAATAGTGTTCGACCATTCGGGATATGTGTGCCATTCGGGAAGTTTAAAAGAAAGTATGCCGAATGAAAGACATAGTGTGCTTGGATTCGGCATGTCATAGATATGCAACATGGAAATTATTACATCCCGAAATTCGAAAATACAGAGCAAGACTTATGGGCGCGAACAGGTTTTCCAAAACCTAGAAATATCATTCAAAAGGAGACGGTTGATGGTGCAGTTGCAAATTATAGGAGGCATGGGCTCCGAATTACATGGGTCAGTTGTGAAGATCATGGATTAGAGGTGAAGTACAGCGCCAAAATTCAAAGATTTGAAATCAAAGAATAACCGCTTGAGCGGTTAGAAACGCAAAAAGGATAAGTACTCGAAAGGAAGGAAAATGAAGGATCTCTCCACAATCATCCAAAAAAGACACTCTGTTTCTTTGAAGTTTTAGCCTACTTCCCTGTTCGTAGTGTAGCCTTAACTTTTCTACACTTTCCTTTCCTTGTATTTTCATTTCAAGCAATCTATTTCTATTACCAGCAATTAGGAGTAGCATAGCTAGTAGATCTCCATAATTCCCATCACTCTCGTTAATCGCACACACCCGTTCGCCTGTTCTCCCTGACTTTCCATCAGAACAGAGCCGCAGAACCCTTCTTAATAAAAACCGAAGTACGAAGTTCGGTGAAAGATTTCCCGATTCAAATCGCGCGAACACCATGAAAACCACATTATTTACGTTTACAGGAAAATGATAAATAATAAATGAATTTGAGTCATAGAAAATAGTAGGCCTTGTACGAGTTCCACCTACATCTTATTATCGACAATCTAGATTTGGGATGTGAGATACTATGTAAAGTAGAGTCAGGGTTTACAAGAAAATGATTTGCGTTATTTCTTATCGAGAGAAATATATGTATCATTTTTCATTTAAGTATCATTTTCTCCTTATTCTAAATTAATTTTTTTAATTTGAAAAATCAATATATTGGGCACTTTGCAACGATTTTAGAAGATCGTGGGGTAAATTGGAAATTTTCTAAAACCAGGAGGCACTTTGTAGTAATACAAAAATCTAGGGGATATATTGTTATTATCCCAAATTTGCTGGAAATTTTTACTCTTCTTCGGGGGCGCCACCTAGTCATGTGAGAGAACATAACTAAGGGGAAAATTAGCAAAAAAGCCCTAAGCTTATTTGATTTGTGCCAATTAAATCATAAACATTTCAATTATGTCAATCGAATCATAAATTTTTTTGATAATTTATCAATTTAGTCATTCCAACCAGTTTTGACTTGAAACTACTAACGTGGAGGTCGGCTGTCATACGTGTCACAACCATCGCTAACGTGGACAATTTTCACAATTCTTTTTAAATTTGATTTTTTAAAAAATTTTCGTTTCTTTATATATTTTTTTTCCTTAGAGTAGGCCGGACTCCAAAGTCCAGCCCGCATCACAAGGATCCAAAGGTATTTCAAGCTGGACCTTGAATCCTAAACAAGGGCCTACATCTCCAAGCGCAGCCCACCCAACTTATTCAACCTAATCAAGATTAGCATATATGCTGACACCATAATTTCACCAATAATTTCAAAAAATACATTTTTTTCTTAGAAAGTTAATTCACAAATTAGGGAAATTACAATATTGATACATCAAGCCTAACAAGCAAGATTTTGCCAAATGAAGAATCAAGGCTGGCCAATTTTAGTGGCTCCATTTGATTTTCGTGGTAAAACCCAATTGGATATTACAATCCATACCAAAGAGCAGAATTTAAGCTCACTTCATGTGTCTTTTCTCACGGGCCTTGTTTAAAAAAAAAAAAGTTCAATCAATTCAGCCCCAAATATAATAATTGATCAATTTTTGCTTATAAAAAGAAATAAGAAAAATTCAGGCTAAGTTTGAACCGGCCTGGAACGGTCCGGACTAGCTCGGTTTTAGGGCCTATGGCTCGGTTTTAGGGCCTACGATCTAACTCAGGCGGGCGGAAGTTCCATGGACTCGTCAATCTTTACGTAATGGTCGTCCGCGTACATGATTCATTTAATGGAATGTTTGGTCTTCGTCTCCATGGACATAAAACGTAAAACAATGGTCAAACTCTCTAAAGCTTCTTTCTTAAGACGAGGAAACAATGTCAAGTGAATCGACCGAGACAAGAATCAACACGGGGTGTCCCAACGTTTTAGAATAGAGTATTACTCTTTATTGCGACCTACCTTTCACCTGTCCCAAGGGTCCAGCGGGTTAAGAGGTATTGCCATCAATCAATGGCAGCGACTCTTCCAAGTCTTATCTCGCATGACATTAGATTTCATTTCCGTGATTAGCAACCTAAACGTTACTAGGAATCGCCACTAGAATATTAGGGTCAGCTAGAAACCAATCGAGACACAGAAGAGTTATCTTGATCCCATCACAACCAAAGTTTCTAAGTTTCGAGACTTGTTTATACTAATGTTCTCTCGATTCCAACGAAACCAGAATTTCTAAGTTCAGAGAATTTTTTATGCTAACTAAATAATTAGTGCTCTTTTGGTACCTAACCAGTTAATATTCCCTAAGGTGGCCACAAATTTTGTATATCATTTAAAGTTTACTAGATATCTAACTATTGCTAAGTGATCATGCATAATGTTTTTCTATCATTTTGTGCAATTACCTATCTAATGTCTAGGAAAAATAATTTATAAGCAATTTATCAAAAGATGATATTGTAATAAGCACTCAATCAAGTCTAATATGCCAAATATTATATTAAAATTTACACATGCAAACCAAATTTATAATGACAATATTTAAAGAAAATAACTCCAATACATGGATCGGTGTATAAAAATGGATGGGATTGAACGTCAATCTTTAATCACCAAGCCTCAATGAACTACCATCTCCATAGGCATCATCGTCCATCACCACATTGGGATATCAGCCTGATACATCGAGCATTTGAAATATGCACTCACTTAAAGCAGATAATCAGCAAAGTGCAGTCAATCAAAACATAAAACGAACCTCTCGAATTAAACTCTAATCATCGTGCTAATTTATCTGTTAAGACATGCATTGCTAAACAAAATATCTAGACATTCAGGTGTTAAGTTAAAATTAAATCATACAAATTAAACAAGAAAAGTAATCAATAATTAAGCACATAAAAGCTTAATTAGACGCTATGCCCTCTATACTCCTCATCTTCTTGGGTTCCCTTCTCCTCGAATCGAATCCCTCTACCTGCCCACTCTCTATTTCTCCCGTTTCCTCTTCTATTCCTCTACCTGCCCAACTCTCTATTTCTCCACCTGCTCCCGTCCCCTCTTTTGTTCCTCTACCTGCCCCTGTTCGAAGTTCCTGCGCAAGTCTGCTTTCTGTGGATGAGATGGATAGGGACGTGGCTCCTTTTTGGCCATGCAAATTGCACAGATGTGAAGGAAGTGACGGGGTGCATGGTGACCGCGTGAGTGAGAGAGACTGACGTGCAGTGAGAGAGAGAGAGAGAGAGCGCGCGCAGTGGAAAGAGAGAGATGGGCCTTCTCTTGTGCAAGTGTGCAAGTGCACACGTGTGGACAAAGAGGTGTGTAGATTGGCTAAACGGACGTGCAGGGGACGGGCCAGGAAAAGTAAAGGGCGGCCGTGGTTTGCCTGGATGGGCCTGGGTCACCCAATCCATTTTTCTTGTTTTATATATTTTTTGCACTTTGCTATTTTGCAATAAAACAAGAAAAATATATATTTAACAAAATTGACATATTCTATTTTATGAATAAAATAAACTACATGATTGCAAAAATTAGGTGTCAACACTCTTCGAAACCAAATCAATCATTCTTGGGAATCTCATTTTCTCTTTGTGAAGACGATGTGTCAAGAAGCTAGATTATTATCCATGCACTGACCTATTCGGATTATTAAATTGAAACGGTTCGTATGCGAAGTATACCAACTTTTTAGAATAGAGAATTACTCTTCGAAACCAAATGCATCATACTTGGGATTTGCCAAAAGACAAATATATCAAGAAGCTAGATTATTATCAATGCAATTCCTTATTCTGATTACAAAATTGAAGTGGTTCGGATATGAAGTATTCAAAATTTTTAGAATAGAGAATTACTCTTTGAAACCAAATTAATCATTCTTGAAATCCAATTGTATATTTGTAAGGACAAGCTAGATTAGGGAAAAATTATCAAAAAAGTCTTAAACTTATTGCATTTTTACTAATTCAGTGCTAAACCTTTTAATTTTGTCAATTCAGTCTTAAACATTTTGTATTTACGTTAATTTAATCATAAACCTTTTTTTTTGCCAAATCAATTCTAAACCTTTTGTAATTGTGTCAATTCAGTTCATCTAGCGAAATTTTCGCCAACCGGCATTGACGTGGATGCCGGCCGATCGACAATATAATATTTTTAATATTTTTTTAATAATTTTAATTTTTAATATGTTTTTAAAATATTTTTTTCTTTTCTTTTTCATTTTTTTTCCTTTTTCCTCCTTGCTTCTTCTTCCTTCGTCCCATCTTCTTCCTCTACTCCGGCGGCTCGCTAGCCTTGCCACCACTGGGCGAGGCTCGACCTCGCCACTGCCAGGCAAGGCCCGATCTCATAGTGGCTGGGCAAGGCTAGCCTCACTAGCCTAGATCTAAAACTGTGTGTGTGCTTCAAAGAGTTGGGAAGCTAGAGAATTTCCTGGTGCAAATGGTGGTCGAAGACTAAGGAGTGCAAAGACAGCAGGTTCCCACTCAATGTCCATTTGTACATCACTCTCTCACCAGCCGTCCCAAGCCTTGCCATGATCAGTCGAGGCTCGGTCTTGCCCAGATCTAGGCTGGCAACGATGGGCCTCGCCTAGATTTAGGCTTGCAAAGCGAGCCTCGCCTGGCAACTGGGAGGTTTGACCTTGCCCACCCATAACGAGGTCGGACCTCACCCGACCAGGGTGAGGTTCGGCCTCCCCCAACGACGGGGAGGTCGGGCTTTACCCGGCCATGGTGAGGCCAATGAGGCTCACCTGTTGGAGCAAAGGAAGAAGATGAACAAAGCAGAGGAAGAAGATGGGAGGAGGAAAAATAAAAGAAAAAAAAGAAAAAAATATTGTGACATCCCGAAATTCGGACAATTATAAGATGAATGAATTTGGATTTTTGGGATTAAGAGACAAATATTGGACATCGCCTCGAAAGGCTCGAAATTGGCCGATTGGTTCCAGAGTGCCAAGAAGAAAGGCAGTAAATTGGAAATGACCGTTTCGCCCCCGATTTTCTTTAGACTCCCTAGACAGTGGGTAGTGGAATTTTTAGTGAGATTAGAATTCCAATCTAGTGCGATCTCTTGACCAATTCCGTTCGCGCTTGAACCCCAATTTGTCCAGTTTGAGTCCGATCAGTCCCAATTTGCACGAATCTCGAGAAATGTCTCGTCAAATATCAAAATCAATCGCGTCAATCTACCATCGGTCACCATCAGTCAAACTTTTGACCGGTCAACCCGTGAATAGTGCCGGTCAACTCGTGAATTGTATTTTTCAATAATTGGAAGATATTTTCTCTCTCTCTCTCTCTCTCTTTTCATTTGGCCAGCCAACATTCTCTCTCTATCTCAAAAATTTCGTGGCTCATCCTCTCTCTAATCTCTTTCTCATTTTCTCTCGGTTTTGGTCCACCGGAGCTCCGCTGTTCACTGCCCGTTTCGCCGCCCAAACGTCGTCAGTTTGAGACGCCCTTTTAACCTCACCTTCACCTATCTCTCTAGAAGTTCTCCACCAAAAATCAGCTCAAGATGAGCCCTGGAACCCCCTCAAACAGAGCCAAAACCGGACCCTGCACAGGCTGAATCCCAGTTTTCTGCTGCCAACTTCAACTAACCGCCGACGAAAATCCGACCGTTGGATCGTCGTGATTTTCGGGTATGGTTTATTTCTATCTCTTGTGGTTCTAACCCAACTTGAATCACCTCGATCGGAGGTCGTTTGACCTTTCAAATATGCTTTCTCGTATCAGTCGACGAATCTGTCTTTTGCTGCTCGAATTTCGTATCTTGTTCATGTTGAAGTATCTTGACTCCAGCAGCCTCTAGGACTCATTTTTAGGTTCAAATATTGATTTTTTAGCATGTTTTCATTCTGGTCCAGCCTCTGCAAAGTTCGGTTCACCTTAGATCATCGCGATCTAACGTCGATTTCCAAATCCGTTTGCTGCCGCCGGCTGTCCGCCTCTGTTCCAGCTTGTTTCCCTGGCTTGTTAGCCTTATTTAGGTAAGTTTTACTTCTAAATCTTGAGTAGGGCATTGGATTATTCATGGATTAGCTCTATGATGCGATTAGAGGTAGTTCGGTTCACAAATTTGTCTGGTTTAGAGATATTTGTGAAAATCGATTCTGTGGGTGTGCTGGATGCACTGTGTAGCCTCGAGAAATTGCTGTTCTTGATAGTTAAACCGACGTTTGGTAGGCTCGGGTGGCGTGTGTCGAAGTCGAGATAAGTTAGAATGCCAATTGGAGCAATTCCGACGGAATCGGAACAGATTAGGCAAAGTGATTGGCTTAGATATTATAATAAGACGTGACGATTGTGTTTTGAGCATGCATTCGTATGCACTTTATTTATTTGCTATGATATGATAGAATTGCATGCTTAGGGTTCGATCTGAGAGTATCTGGTATCCTGAGCGAGATTTAGAGGACGAACTTGCTGAGCTGTTAGCTCACCCCTGCTTGGGGATCATCTTTTCAGATGTGTAGGTTTGGCATTGGATCGAATGATGGAGACGATGAAGACAATGGATGGTGCCATCAAGAAGAGGGCGAGTGTTGTTGGTCGTGCTTTTCCCTTGCTCAATTGTGGTCAGGGATATTGTATTGCTTCCGCTATTTGGATCGTTAGGTCGGCGACAGGTTCCTGGGATGTCGCGCGTTTATTATCGACCTTCGATCGTCGTGCAGATGTCGCGCGCTCATGGAGGTTCGGGGCGTGACATCCTGTTTTGTATCAGAGCGGGTCAGTGGAGGGATAAGGAGTGACGATTTAGAGCAAGGATAGCTCGACCAGAAGTGTATTCGAGGTTTGGAGCGATAAGGGTGTTGATCTATGGGATAGTCAATAGATCGACCCTAGGTGTTTGCTAACTTTGAGCAAGCCTTGTTTGCCACATAAATATGCCTATAATTGCTAGGCTTGAATCGTTTGATGCTGAGTGAATTGCAGTGGTTCTGCTAAGTTGCACGTGTAATTGGACTTGAAGTGTGAACCTAGGCCTAGTTGTTATGTACTAACAATAGTTGCCCTTGTGACCACTTGTTGGACGAGAACTTATCGATCAATGTATAGGCTTGATGATCTTTGTTCTTGATGGAGCAGTATAGTGATCGATAATGTTAAGCCTAAGATAGGGCATGATGTAAACTGAGTAGTATGTGAGGAGCAGTGAGAACAAGCATGCATTGCATGTGTTGATTGCATCAAAATTTGAAGTTTAAGAAACGCACATGCATAGTTCATGACATTGTTTTGTTGGACTTGATAAACCGTCGCTTGGTATGGGATAAGCTGTACGGGATGCCTAAAAACCGTAGTGAGACATGGTATGGGACGTGTTGAACGGGATCTTCTTAGTAGGTGCCTGACTTGGGGACGAACCAGGCGAAAGCTGGTGGGCCTTGTAACGACCGGTCTGACGAGGGCGGGGAGTGATCGCCGGAGCTAGAGAGAGCTCGGACAAGGTGCGGCTCCTGGCAGGCTTCTAAGATGGCGATGGGGGCAGGAATGAACCAAGTCACGCATTGAAAAGTGGGTCTAGGTGTTGTGCGAAGTCTGACTTATTTTGAAAGATATATTGCATTAAAGTTGATTTTCGAAAAAAAAAATATTTTAGAAAAATGCATAGCATTGCACATGAGGAATTGAAATGGTGGATGAAAGTTTAAGTGGATTGAGATGCCTTGATTGAGGAATGCCTGAATGCCTTGTGGATGTTGGTGAAAGTCGAGCATTTGTTGTGTACCTCCGCAGTGATCGGAGAGGGCTCCTGTTATGTGATCAGGGATGCCTTGTTTTGTGATGAGACCCACACGAGCGAGTCGGCGAGTGATCCGATCGCGTCGTGGTGGGGTGTGAATTATGTGAAATGTGCTTGAATGACCGTAACCAACAGAATCCTGGCATGGCATGTGGTTTCTGGCATCGAGAATTGGCAAGATGAGATATGTACAATATCAGTGATAAGGAATGATCTGCCTGAATGTATACTGACGTGGTAAGTCCATTGAGTGGTGTCATGTAAATTGACGAGTATGAGAAGCGAACTTGAGACGTTCATGGAGTGATCATGAGCGAGTGGCCTAGTAATATCGCCAAGTAGATTTATGATC